>CM051237.1:469951247-470201247 GCA_027917425.1 Gastrophryne carolinensis | reverse complement strand
TCTTACTTGTAGCATTTACACATCTAGTCGCTCATTGGTTAGCAACAGGGTAACCTATTATTGAGTTATTATTATTAATATTAGTTATTATATTATTATTATTGTTATATATCATTATTATTATTGTTATTATTGGCGGAAATGTAAGATGCCACAAATACTGGATAATCTGGAGGTTAAATTGCGGCAAAGTCTCTGCTCCAGTTGGCTGGTGTGAAGTTTGGCGAGCCCTCTGCCTTTGTTGGTCGGCAACCACTAAAGCTTAGGCCCTTATTTATGAAGGAATAGCGACAGGTAGCGACTAGTGAGCGACCGGTAATGACGGGCCCCGCCACGAGAACGCCGGCTCCCCACCACAATCACACATTTATCAAGCCGATCCTGCTTAGCGACTGAGATAGCGCCATATAGCGACTCATTCATCATTATTCCAGCCTCAGCCCACAGCGCCAGCGTCTGACCTTGAACAGCGACAGGTATGACCTCTCGCTACCTGGCGCTCTCCAATGCATTTCAATGGAACAATCTTTAAATATTAATAATTAATTGTTATTAATGTTTTTTTGTTTTTTTTTTAATGTGAAAAATTCTGTGACCACTTCTGCCATTTTAGATAATTTTTTTAAGGGAAAAAAAAAATTGTACAGAATTGATATTACAGGTCTGATATTAATGTATTCATATTACTAAATTAATTAAAAAACTTGTTTTTTTTGGTTTCCAAAAATATGGTGGTTTGGGGGTTAAAAAACTACTTTTAACCCATCGCCGCCAGCGCTCTGGGGTTTAAACATGGATTTCACAGCGCTTGAATTTTTTGAGCGTGATTTTTTGATGAATATGGTGGAAGCCGGTCGCTCTGACCAGTCGCTATCATGCGCTCCCATACAGCGCGGAACCTGTCAAATAGCGACTCGTAACCTTGTATTCAACATTATGCCACACCCACTGAGTCGCTGTCAACAACCGAACAAGGGCCAAGCACAGCGACTACTAGCGGGCGCTGTGAAAATACCGCTACAGTCGCTCAACTGTCGCTACATGTCGCTATTAATAAATCAAACTCTTAGCTGGCCTTTAGTCCCTACAGTTTGGTGAACCCTCTGCCTGACATGGCCCATTTCCATAAAGTTTGGTGAGCCTCAGAATTAGATGGCCCATATTTCCCAGAGTTTGGTATTCCCCAGAGCCTCGGTATTAGTTGGTCCTTAGTCCCTACAGTTTGGTGAGCCCTCGCCCTTAGATGGCCCATATTCCCCACAGTTTGGCGAGCCTCGGCATTAGTTAGCCCATATTCCTTAAAGTGGACCAACACCCTGCCCGATCGGCCCTGGAATCTATAAGATCCCCAGGCCGATCAGATCCCTCCCCGCGGGGCATCCAAAATTGGGATGCCCCGCTGTGTGAAACCCCCCAGGACGCCGCATTGACCTTACCTTACCCCCGTTCCAACGGCGCATGCGCAGGCCGCATCTCACGCTTCTCTCTAGCATTTGTAAATGGCCGGCGCGGGCGCGCTCCCTGTTAGAGGGAAGCGTGAGATGCGCCCGCCAGCATGCTTGGAGCCGCTGTGGTTGTCCCTTGGACGCGCATACCACAGCGGCTCCGAGTGCGCTGATTGGACGAGCGTCCACGCATGCGCCGTAGGAGTGGGGTGAGGTGAGTTTTTTCTGGTTTTCTGGGGGGTTTCACGCAGCGGGGCACCCCCAATCGGGGTGCCCCGCGGAAATGGACCAAAACCCAGTATAGCGAAAATCCTGGGTGCTGGTCCACTTTAAGGTTTGGTGAGCCAAACATGGTTTATTGGTGATCGAAGCACTAGAGATGAGCGAGTAGTATTCGACCGAGTCGGTATTCGATCGAATACTACTCTATTCGTCATACTCGATTTCGATCGAGTACAGCGGCGATGGCGCACTCACAATTCGTTTCCCCTCACACCTTCCCTGGCGCGTTTTTTACACCAATCACCATGCAGGGGGGGTGGGACTGGTCCTGGGAGGACGCTGGCATCGCGAGAACGGCGTCTAGACGCATTGGCTGGAAAAACCATGTGACCTCGAATCTACAAAACTCAGCACTTCCTCTTCGTCAGCATTAGCAGCTTGAACTTAGTGAGAGATAGACGCTCACAGCAGGGAAAGACAGGCTGTAGCTGGCAGGGCCCCAGAAGCTCAGAATATCGCATTTACCACCATATATACCAGCTACCAGAAGACAAGAGAGTCATTAAGAGCCCTTATTAGGGCTACTATGCTGAACAGTATATAGCCCATATGTAGGCAGGCAGGGCCCCAGAAGCTCAGAATATCGCATTTACCACCATATATACCAGCTACCAGAAGACAAGAGAGTCATTAAGAGCCCTTATTAGGGCTACTATGCTGAACAGTATATAGCCCATATGTAGGCAGGCAGGGCCCCAGAAGCTCAGAATATCGCTTTTACCACCATATATACCAGCTACCAGAAGACAAGAGAGTCATTAAGAGCCCTTATTAGGGCTACTATGCTGAACAGTATATAGCCCATATGTAGGCAGGCAGGGCCCCAGAAGCTCAGAATATCGCTTTTACCACCATATATACCAGCTACCAGAAGACAAGAGAGTCATTAAGAGCCCTTATTAGGGCTACTATGCTGAACAGTATATAGCCCATATGTAGGCAGGCAGGGCCCCAGAAGCTCAGAATATCGCATTTACCACCATATATACCAGCTACCAGAAGACAAGAGAGTCATTGAGAGCCCTTATTAGGGCTACTATGCTGAACGGTATATAGCTCATATGTAGGCAGGCAGGGCCCCAGAAGCTCAGAATATCGCATTTACCACCATATATACCAGCTACCAGAAGACAAGAGAGTCATTGAGAGCCCTTATTAGGGCTACTATGTTAAACAGTATATAGTTCATATGTAGGCAGGCAGGGCCCCAGAAGCTCAGAATATCGCATTTACCACCATATATACCAGCTACCAGAAGACAAGAGAGTCATTGAGAGTCCTTATTATTAGGGCTAGAGATGAGCGAACTTTTGAAAAATTCGATTCGACTGATTCGCCGAATTTTCCGACAAAAATCGTTTCGACCCGAATAAATTCGCGACGAATCGCTATTAAAAACGGCTATTTCTGAGCCTCCTACAGCCTCAATAGGGTTGTAAACCATTCAGCCTTGCTGTAACACGCACAGGATGCGTGCTGGGTTAGTTAAATAATACTTTTAAGAAATATCACATGCAGATCAGAGGCATCGCTAATAGAATCGCAGAGCGGCACAATTGCAGAGAGTTGAAGTGGCATCACTATGAGGGGCAGAAGGAGCCCAAATATACACTGGAGTTGGCTTCAGGAGCCCAAAAATTGGATGAATCACACCCTGGAGTTGGCAGAAGTTGGCAGCAGCAGCAGCAGGAGCCCAAATATACACTGGAGTTGGCTTCAGGAGCCCAAAAATTGGATGAATCACACCCTGGAGTTGGCAGGAGTTGACAGCAGCAGCAGCAGGAGCCCAAATATACACTGGAGTTGGCTTCAGGAGCCCAAAAATTGGATGAATCACACCCTGGAGTTGGCAGGAGTTGACAGCAGCAGCAGCAGGAGCCCAAATATACACTGGAGTTGGCTTCAGGAGCCCAAAAATTGGATGAATCACACCCTGGAGTTGGCAGAAGTTGGCAGCAGCAGCAGCAGGAGCCCAAATATACACTGGAGTTGGCTTCAGGAGCCCAAAAATTGGATGAATCACACCCTGGAGTTGGCAGAAGTTGGCAGCAGCAGCAGCAGGAGCCCAAATATACACTGGAGTTGGCTTCAGGAGCCCAAAAATTGGATGAATCACACCCTGGAGTTGGCAGGAGTTGACAGCAGCAGCAGCAGGAGCCCAAATATACACTGGAGTTGGCTTCAGGAGCCCAAAAATTGGATGAATCACACCCTGGAGTTGGCAGGAGTTGACAGTAGCAGCAGCAGGAGCCCAAATATACACTGGAGTTGGCTTCAGGAGCCCAAAAATTGGATGAATCACACCCTGGAGTTGGCAGAAGTTGGCAGCAGCAGCAGCAGGAGCCCAAATATACACTGGAGTTGGCCTCAGGAGCCCAAAAATTGGATGAATCACACCCTGGAGTTGGCAGGAGTTGACAGTAGCAGCAGCAGGAGCCCAAATATACACTGGAGTTGGCCTCAGGAGCCCAAAAATTGGATGAATCACACCCTGGAGTTGGCAGAAGTTGGCAGCAGCAGCAGCAGGAGCCCAAATATACACTGGAGTTGGCCTCAGGAGCCCAAAAATTGGATGAATCACACCCTGGAGTTGGCAGGAGTTGGCAGCAGCAGCAGCAGGAGCCCAAATATACACTGGAGTTGGCTTCAGGAGCCCAAAAATTGGATGAATCACACCCTGGAGTTGGCAGGAGTTGACAGTAGCAGCAGCAGGAGCCCAAATATACACTGGAGTTGGCTTCAGGAGCCCAAAAATTGGATGAATCACACCCTGGAGTTGGCAGAAGTTGGCAGCAGCAGCAGCAGGAGCCCAAATATACACTGGAGTTGGCTTCAGGAGCCCAAAAATTGGATGAATCACACCCTGGAGTTGGCAGAAGTTGGCAGCAGCAGCAGCAGGAGCCCAAATATACACTGGAGTTGGCTTCAGGAGCCCAAAAATTGGATGAATCACACCCTGGAGTTGGCAGAAGTTGGCAGCAGCAGCAGCAGGAGCCCAAATATACACTGGAGTTGGCTTCAGGAGCCCAAAAATTGGATGAATCACACCCTGGAGTTGGCAGAAGTTGGCAGCAGCAGCAGCAGGAGCCCAAATATACACTGGAGTTGGCTTCAGGAGCCCAAAAATTGGATGAATCACACCCTGGAGTTGGCAGGAGTTGACAGCAGCAGCAGCAGGAGCCCAAATATACACTGGAGTTGGCTTCAGGAGCCCAAAAATTGGATGAATCACACCCTGGAGTTGGCAGAAGTTGGCAGCAGCAGCAGCAGGAGCCCAAATATACACTGGAGTTGGCTTCAGGAGCCCAAAAATTGGATGAATCACACCCTGGAGTTGGCAGGAGTTGACAGCAGCAGCAGCAGGAGCCCAAATATACACTGGAGTTGGCTTCAGGAGCCCAAAAATTGGATGAATCACACCCTGGAGTTGGCAGAAGTTGGCAGCAGCAGCAGCAGGAGCCCAAATATACACTGGAGTTGGCTTCAGGAGCCCAAAAATTGGATGAATCACACCCTGGAGTTGGCAGGAGTTGACAGTAGCAGCAGCAGGAGCCCAAATATACACTGGAGTTGGCTTCAGGAGCCCAAAAATTGGATGAATCACACCCTGGAGTTGGCAGAAGTTGGCAGCAGCAGCAGCAGGAGCCCAAATATACACTGGAGTTGGCTTCAGGAGCCCAAAAATTGGATGAATCACACCCTGGAGTTGGCAGAAGTTGGCAGCAGCAGCAGCAGGAGCCCAAATATACACTGGAGTTGGCTTCAGGAGCCCAAAAATTGGATGAATCACACCCTGGAGTTGGCAGGAGTTGACAGCAGCAGCAGCAGGAGCCCAAATATACACTGGAGTTGGCTTCAGGAGCCCAAAAATTGGATGAATCACACCCTGGAGTTGGCAGGAGTTGACAGTAGCAGCAGCAGGAGCCCAAATATACACTGGAGTTGGCTTCAGGAGCCCAAAAATTGGATGAATCACACCCTGGAGTTGGCAGAAGTTGGCAGCAGCAGCAGCAGGAGCCCAAATATACACTGGAGTTGGCTTCAGGAGCCCAAAAATTGGATGAATCACACCCTGGAGTTGGCAGGAGTTGACAGCAGCAGCAGCAGGAGCCCAAATATACACTGGAGTTGGCTTCAGGAGCCCAAAAATTGGATGAATCACAGCCTGGAGTTGGCAGGAGTTGACAGTAGCAGCAGCAGGAGCCCAAATATACACTGGAGTTGGCTTCAGGAGCCCAAAAATTGGATGAATCACACCCTGGAGTTGGCAGGAGTTGACAGTAGCAGCAGCAGGAGCCCAAAAAATGGCCTAAAGACATAAATATGTTTTGCACCATTTGGAAAGTGTAAAACGTGGCACCATGCTGAATCTAGTCGCATGCATCAGGCATTGGTGGGTGGAAATCCTGGCTGATCCATCCCTGATTCATTTTGACAAAGGTGAGTCTCTCCACATTTTTAGTTGACAGACGAGTTCTCCTCGCCGTAACTATGGCCCCCGCCGCACTAAACACCCGCTCAGATGGCACGCTACTTGCCGGGCAGGACAGCTTTTCCAGGGCAAACTCTGCTAGTTGCGGCCACAAATCAAGTTTGGCTGCCCAGAAGTCCAGCGGATCCTCAAGGTGTGTTGGCATGGTCATGTCAAAGTATGACATGACCTGCTGGTTCAGGTCCTGCTCCAGGTCTTCCTGCTGCTCATGAGTAGCCTCACTATGCGGGTGTAGAAAGCTACTCATTAGCGACTGAAGACTGAGGCTGCTGCTGCTGATGGAGCTTCTGCTGCTGCTGCTGCCAACCCCCCCAGCGGCCATGGCAGTGGAAGGTGAGCGCAGAGGTCCCCTCGAGTCAGACCTGCGAGAGTATGGACCATGGCGCAGATAGGCATCGGCCAACTGCCTACGTAGAATGTCTTTGTAGTAGTTGAGTTTGTCCTCCCTCTCGGTGGGTTTAAAAAATGCCCCCATTTTGTGCCGGAAGCGAGGGTCCAATAAGGTGGACAGCCAGAAGTCATCCCGCCGACAGATGGAAACAATTCTGGGGTCACTACGCAAGCACGTGAGCATGCTTCGTGCCATTTGCGCAAGTGACTCGGATGGACTACCTGTCTCCATCTCCACTGCATACTGCCACGGTGTGCCCGGGTCCTCTGTCTCTCCTTCCTCAAAAACCTCTAGCTCCTCTGGCTGCTCCTGCTCCTCCTCTCCTGTCCGCTGACTAGATAAACCAGCCATTTCGCCAAGCCTAAACTGTGTTTCGCTGGGCAACTCCTCCTCCTCCTCTTCCTCCTCCTCCTCCTCCAGTTCAGCTCCAAGGGGGTTCATGTGGCCGTAAGATGTAAACGCCATGTCTCCAGTGCCCTGACCAGCCATGGTTTCCAACATGTGCTGTAGTACATGAAGCAGTGGAATCACGTCATTCATCCCGTAATCCTGCCGACTGACAAATAAAGTGGCTTCCTCAAAGGGCCTGAGCAAACGGCAGGTGTCACGTATGAGCTGCCACTGGTTGACATTGAAGTTACACAGGGGAGTCCCCCTATCTGCTTGGATCATCAGGAAATCCGTGATGGCTTTTCTCTGTTCATATAATCGGTCCAACATGTGAAGGGTGGAATTCCAACGGGTGGAAACATCGCAAATCAGACTATGTTGGGGGATACCATTCTGACGCTGTAGCTCAAGAAGGGTGTGTTTGGCAGTGTAGGAGTGGCTGAAGTGCATGCAAAGTTTCCGTGAAGTTGTTAGGATGTCCTGCAGATGGGGGGAACACTTCAGAAACCGCTTGACAACCAGATTGAAGACGTGAGCCATGCAGGGGGCATGGGTCAGGCTTCCTTGGCGCAGCGCAGACAAAATGTTCTTCCCATTGTCGGTAACCATGATTCCCATTTTAAGTTTTCTCGGAGTAAGCCATGTTTGGATTTCCTGATGAATACATTTAAGCAGTTCCTCCCCTGTGTGACTCCGTTCGCCAAGACAAACCATGTGAAGCACTGCGTGACACCTCCGTGCCCTGCACACATGGTAGACTGGAGGGGCACTGAGACTTGAGCCTACAGTGGAGGGTGAGGAGATGGCGGAGGATGAGGAGGCCGAGTCGCACGGTGTCACAGGCCCAATGGGCAGAGAGCGCGGAGGCCGAAGCGGCGTGACCTGTCCAAGTTGCTGCTGCAAAGGGACCACATTCACCCAGTGGGCCGTAAACGACATGTACTGCCCCTGACCGTAGTTACAGCTCCAGATGTCGGCGCTGCCATGTATTTTGCTACACACCGACAGGCTCAAGGACTGGCCCACCTTCTGTTCAACAAAAGTGTGCAGCGCTGGTACTGCCTTCTTGGCAAAGAAATGACGGCTTGGGACTCTCCACCTCGGCTCGGCACAAGCCATCAGTTCTCTGAAAGGTGCAGATTCCACCACCTGAAAAGGGAGCGACTGCAGCACCAGCAACTTGGACAGGAGCACATTCAGCTTCTGCGCCGTAGGATGAGTGGGCGCATACTGCTGTCTCTTGGACATGGCTTCGCTGATGGATTGCTGGCGGGATGCATGACTTGGAGGAGGAGGAGGAGGAGCAGGAGCGACAGAGGATGGGTGTGACGCACAGCTGCCTTCGGCTGAGGTGCTGGAGCCTTGGCTGGCAGAAATTGGGAGCTCACTTGGTGAGGAAGCAGACTGGACCACCCCTTGGGAGCCTCGGTTCTCCCAGGTCGTTTTATGGTGACGCATCATATGTTGACGCAGGGCCGTGGTGCCAACATTTGGACCCTGGCCACGCTTCACCTTTTGCCTACATATCTTGCATGTGGCCATGTTACCCTCCTGCGGATGCCTCAGGAAAAACTGCCACACTGCCGAGTAGCTACTTTTCCCACCCCCTGGCCTCACTGATTCACTGCTGCTGTTGCCAACTCCAGGAACCCCTGCTCCACTACCTCCCGATAAGGTAGACTGCCGCACAGCAGGTGCTCTACCCCGGCCCCGGCCCCGGCCGGCTCCAGCCTTTGGAATTGTGCCCCCATGCTGACTGCTACCACCTTGCTGCCTCAGCTGCTGACTCCGGGGCAACCTGCGCCCCTCTTCTCCTGATGATGACGATGAAGCCCCTTCATCACCCGGCTCCCAAGTGCGATCGGCTTCATCGTCATCATCATCATCATCACCGGGTTGTGGCTGTACGTCACTGATGTTCGTGGATTCGTCAACAGTGTCTGGCGCAGGAGCTGGAACGCTCGCAGCACCCACGACACTGTCCACATCACTAATTGTCTGCCTAGCTAAAGAAGCCACCTCCATTTCTTGGCTGGGCAGTAGCTGCTGACTGTCCTCCTGTATCTGATCGTCCTCCTCACTAAAGAGTGGAGCTGAACCCAAAGCATAGGATACGTCGCTGGGGGAGGGAACGGCGTAGGACAGAGGCAATGGGAGGACAGGGACTGCTCTCGGGGCATGCCAACTCAGGGTTGTGTCAGAGGAACCTACCGACCCTAGACTGGGGGTCTCAGATGTAAGTTGTGATGATGTTGTTGATGAGCGCGTCAGCCAATCTACCACGGCAGATGCGTTACTGGTGGAGACCCGACCGCTAGCAGATACTGGCAGATTAGGTCTCTCAGCGTGACTCCTGCTGCTACTGGCCCCCAGTCTGATGCGAGCTCTGCCTGCGGAATCTTGGCCTCTGCCACTCCTCTTTTCACTTCCAGGCACTTGTCTGCCCGACATAGTCTAACTGGCGTGGTAGTAGGTGATATTTTAAGAACCCCCAGGCAGCAGTGGGTCTATATAAAACAGAATATAATGCACACCAAAAGTGAGCAGTAACACTCAGCCTCCAACAGGCCTGCTTAGTGTAAATAAGAGAGCTGCTTAGTGTAAATAAAGAGGGGTATGCTATGTTACAGAATGGGATGCCTCAACAGAAGTGCACCTGGCAGGCAGCAGTAAGCCTATGCCCAGCAAAAGTGTCTTATAATATAAATATAATAAGAGCAAATGCTTATATGGTCTTAAACAGAGGCTGCTTTAGTCACAGAATGGGATGCCCTGGGCAGGAATGGACCTGGCAGGGTCCAGTAGGGCTTTGGCCAGCAAAAGTGTCTTTATCAGGCTAATTTCAAATATGATAAGAGCAAATGCTTATATGGTCTTAAACAGAGGCTGCTGTAGTCACAGAATGGGATGCCCCGGGCAGGAATCGACCTGGCAGGGTCCAGTAGGGCTTTGGCCAGCAAAAGTGTCTTTATCAGGCCTGATTTCTATGAGAATAAGTGCAAATGTTTATTATGCTATTAAATAGAGGCTGCTTTAGTCACAGAATGGGATGCCAGTGCCACAAAAACCAGAGAGCATGCACAGCAAAAGTGTCTTTATCAGGCCTGATTTCTATGAGAATAAGTGCAAATGTTTATTATGCTATTAAATAGAGGCTGCTTTAGTCACAGAATGGGATGCCAGTGCCACAAAAACCAGAGAGCATGCACAGCAAAAGTGTCTTTATCAGGCCTGATTTCTATGAGAATAAGTGCAAATGTTTATTATGCTATTAAATAGAGGCTGCTTTAGTCACAGAATGGGATGCCAGTGCCACAAAAACCAGAGAGCATGCACAGCAAAAGTGTCTTTATCAGGCCTGATTTCTATGAGAATAAGTGCAAATGTTTATTATGCTATTAAATAGAGGCTGCTTTAGTCACAGAATGGGATGCCAGTGCCACAAAAACCAGAGAGCATGCACAGCAAAAGTGTCTTTATCAGGCCTGATTTCTATGAGAATAAGTGCAAATGTTTATTATGCTATTAAATAGAGGCTGCTTTAGTCACAGAATGGGATGCCAGTGCCACAAAAACCAGAGAGCATGCACAGCAAAAGTGTCTTTATCAGGCCTGATTTCTATGAGAATAAGTGCAAATGTTTATTATGCTATTAAATAGAGGCTGCTTTAGTCACAGAATGGGATGCCAGTGCCACAAAAACCAGAGAGCATGCACAGCAAAAGTGTCTTTATCAGGCCTGATTTCTATGAGAATAAGTGCAAATGTTTATTATGCTATTAAATAGAGGCTGCTTTAGTCACAGAATGGGATGCCAGTGCCACAAAAACCAGAGAGCATGCACAGCAAAAGTGTCTTTATCAGGCCTGATTTCTATGAGAATAAGTGCAAATGTTTATTATGCTATTAAATAGAGGCTGCTTTAGTCACAGAATGGGATGCCAGTGCCACAAAAACCAGAGAGCATGCACAGCAAAAGTGTCTTTATCAGGCCTGATTTCTATGAGAATAAGTGCAAATGTTTATTATGCTATTAAATAGAGGCTGCTTTAGTCACAGAATGGGATGCCAGTGCCACAAAAACCAGAGAGCATGCACAGCAAAAGTGTCTTTATCAGGCCTGATTTCTATGAGAATAAGTGCAAATGTTTATTATGCTATTAAATAGAGGCTGCTTTAGTCACAGAATGGGATGCCAGTGCCACAAAAACCAGAGAGCATGCACAGCAAAAGTGTCTTTATCAGGCCTGATTTCTATGAGAATAAGTGCAAATGTTTATTATGCTATTAAATAGAGGCTGCTTTAGTCACAGAATGGGATGCCAGTGCCACAAAAACCAGAGAGCATGCACAGCAAAAGTGTCTTTATCAGGCCTGATTTCTATGAGAATAAGTGCAAATGTTTATTATGCTATTAAATAGAGGCTGCTTTAGTCACAGAATGGGATGCCAGTGCCACAAAAACCAGAGAGCATGCACAGCAAAAGTGTCTTTATCAGGCCTGATTTCTATGAGAATAAGTGCAAATGTTTATTATGCTATTAAATAGAGGCTGCTTTAGTCACAGAATGGGATGCCAGTGCCACAAAAACCAGAGAGCATGCACAGCAAAAGTGTCTTTATCAGGCCTGATTTCTATGAGAATAAGTGCAAATGTTTATTATGCTATTAAATAGAGGCTGCTTTAGTCACAGAATGGGATGCCAGTGCCACAAAAACCAGAGAGCATGCACAGCAAAAGTGTCTTTATCAGGCCTGATTTCTATGAGAATAAGTGCAAATGTTTATTATGCTATTAAATAGAGGCTGCTTTAGTCACAGAATGGGATGCCAGTGCCACAAAAACCAGAGAGCATGCACAGCAAAAGTGTCTTTATCAGGCCTGATTTCTATGAGAATAAGTGCAAATGTTTATTATGCTATTAAATAGAGGCTGCTTTAGTCACAGAATGGGATGCCAGTGCCACAAAAACCAGAGAGCATGCACAGCAAAAGTGTCTTTATCAGGCCTGATTTCTATGAGAATAAGTGCAAATGTTTATTATGCTATTAAATAGAGGCTGCTTTAGTCACAGAATGGGATGCCAGTGCCACAAAAACCAGAGAGCATGCACAGCAAAAGTGTCTTTATCAGGCCTGATTTCTATGAGAATAAGTGCAAATGGTTATTATGCTATTAAATAGAGGCTGCTTTAGTCACAGAATGGGATGCCAGTGCCACAAAAACCAGAGAGCATGCACAGCAAAAGTGTCTTTATCAGGCCTGATTTCTATGAGAATAAGTGCAAATGGTTATTATGCTATTAAATAGAGGCTGCTTTAGTCACAGAATGGGATGCCAGTGCCACAAAAACCAGAGAGCATGCACAGCAAAAGTGTCTTTATCAGGCCTGATTTCTATGAGAATAAGTGCAAATGTTTATTATGCTATTAAATAGAGGCTGCTTTAGTCACAGAATGGGATGCCAGTGCCACAAAAACCAGAGAGCATGCACAGCAAAAGTGTCTTTATCAGGCCTGATTTCTATGAGAATAAGTGCAAATGTTTATTATGCTATTAAATAGAGGCTGCTTTAGTCACAGAATGGGATGCCAGTGCCACAAAAACCAGAGAGCATGCACAGCAAAAGTGTCTTTATCAGGCCTGATTTCTATGAGAATAAGTGCAAATGTTTATTATGCTATTAAATAGAGGCTGCTTTAGTCACAGAATGGGATGCCAGTGCCACAAAAACCAGAGAGCATGCACAGCAAAAGTGTCTTTATCAGGCCTGATTTCTATGAGAATAAGTGCAAATGTTTATTATGCTATTAAATAGAGGCTGCTTTAGTCACAGAATGGGATGCCAGTGCCACAAAAACCAGAGAGCATGCACAGCAAAAGTGTCTTTATCAGGCCTGATTTCTATGAGAATAAGTGCAAATGTTTATTATGCTATTAAATAGAGGCTGCTTTAGTCACAGAATGGGATGCCAGTGCCACAAAAACCAGAGAGCATGCACAGCAAAAGTGTCTTTATCAGGCCTGATTTCTATGAGAATAAGTGCAAATGTTTATTATGCTATTAAATAGAGGCTGCTTTAGTCACAGAATGGGATGCCAGTGCCACAAAAACCAGAGAGCATGCACAGCAAAAGTGTCTTTATCAGGCCTGATTTCTATGAGAATAAGTGCAAATGTTTATTATGCTATTAAATAGAGGCTGCTTTAGTCACAGAATGGGATGCCAGTGCCACAAAAACCAGAGAGCATGCACAGCAAAAGTGTCTTTATCAGGCCTGATTTCTATGAGAATAAGTGCAAATGTTTATTATGCTATTAAATAGAGGCTGCTTTAGTCACAGAATGGGATGCCAGTGCCACAAAAACCAGAGAGCATGCACAGCAAAAGTGTCTTTATCAGGCCTGATTTCTATGAGAATAAGTGCAAATGTTTATTATGCTATTAAATAGAGGCTGCTTTAGTCACAGAATGGGATGCCAGTGCCACAAAAACCAGAGAGCATGCACAGCAAAAGTGTCTTTATCAGGCCTGATTTCTATGAGAATAAGTGCAAATGTTTATTATGCTATTAAATAGAGGCTGCTTTAGTCACAGAATGGGATGCCAGTGCCACAAAAACCAGAGAGCATGCACAGCAAAAGTGTCTTTATCAGGCCTGATTTCTATGAGAATAAGTGCAAATGGTTATTATGCTATTAAATAGAGGCTGCTTTAGTCACAGAATGGGATGCCTCACAGCAGACTTAAGATCAGTTCAGTATATATGCACAGTTAGTTACTATAAGCAGCCTGAAAACGCTAACAAAGGCTGGATGAAAAAAAAAAAATCTCCCTGTCAGCCAGCTCCGTTTTTCCTGGCTTTCTGTCTGTCTCCTGTCTGTCTCCTGTCTGTCTCCTGCCTGTCTCCAGCCTGTCCCTGTCTGTCCCTGCCTGTCTAACTGCCTCAGCTACACAGCGTTCTGTCTGTCACGAATGCAATAGAGAAATGAGGAAAAGCAAGATGGCCGCCGTTAAATACCGCTGTGTGACGTCACCGGGCTTGCTGGCTGCTGATAGGCTGCATGTGACTGCCCCAGCTTGCACTGGCGCGGGATACATGTCCAGACATGTCCCGCCCGCCATCTTAGAATGCCTGTAATGTAAATGAATGGATGTTAAAGGAAAACTTCGAGTGATCGAATCGCGGGGAAATTCGGATTCGATCCGAATCGAATTTTTCCTGAAATTCGGATCGAATCCGGGTTCGTCCTGATCGATTCGCTCATCCCTAATTAGGGCTACTATGCTGAACAGTATATAGCCCATATGTAGGCAGGCAGGGCCCCAGAAGCTCAGAATATCGCATTTACCACCATATATACCAGCTACCAGAAGACAAGAGAGTCATTGAGAGTCCTTATTATTAGGGCTACTATGCTGAACAGTATATAGCTCATATGTAGGCAGGCAGGGCCCCAGAAGCTCAGAATATCGCATTTACCACCATATATACCAGCTACCAGAAGACAAGAGAGTCATTGAGAGTCCTTATTATTAGGGCTACTATGCTGAACAGTATATAGCTCATATGTAGGCAGGCAGGGCCCCAGAAGCTCAGAATATCGCATTTACCACCATATATACCAGCTACCAGAAGACAAGAGAGTCATTGAGAGCCCTTATTAGGGCTACTATGTTGAACAGTATATAGCTCATATGTAGGCAGGCAGGGCCCCAGAAGCTCAGAATATCACATTTACCACCATATATACCAGCTACCAGAAGACAAGAGAGTCATTGAGAGCCCTTATTAGGGCTACTATGTTGAACAGTATATAGCTCATATGTAGGCAGGCAGGGCCCCAGAAGCTCAGAATATCGCATTTACCACCATATATACCAGCTACCAGAAGACAAGAGAGTCATTGAGAGTCCTTATTATTAGGGCTACTATGCTGAACAGTATATAGCTCATATGTAGGCAGGCAGGGCCCCAGAAGCTCAGAATATCGCATTTACCACCATATATACCAGCTACCAGAAGACAAGAGAGTCAGTGAGAGTCCTTATTATTAGGGCTACTATGCTGAACAGTATATAGCCCATATGTAGGCAGGCAGGGCCCCAGAAGCTCAGAATATCGCATTTACCACCATATATACCAGCTACCAGAAGACAAGAGAGTCATTGAGAGTCCTTATTATTAGGGCTACTATGCTGAACGGTATATAGCCCATATGTAGGCAGGCAGGGCCCCAGAAGCTCAGAATATCGCATTTACCACCATATATACCGGCTACCAGAAGACAAGAGAGTCATTGAGAGTCCTTATTATTAGGGCTACTATGCTGAACGGTATATAGCTCATTCTAGCTATATACACACTGCACACAACGGCTGCTTTAGTGAGGGGTAGCTGCTGCTGGAATAGGGACAGAAAGACTTCAGTGGTGTATTAGCACCTATATACAAAACTATATACACTCTGCTCAAAACGGCTGCTTTAGTGAGGGGTAGCTGCTGCTGCTGGAATAGGGACAGAAAGACTTCAGTGGTGTATTAGCACCTATATACAAAACTATATACACTCTGCACAAAACGGCTGCTTTAGTGAGGGGTAGCTGCTGCTGCTGGAATAGGGACAGAAAGACTTCAGTGGTATATTAGCACCTATATACAAAACTATATTTTGCACTACTGTTTTGTGTCCTCTGTGCCAACAAAACACTGTTATATACCCGGTGCGTATAGGCACCATTTCACCTTCTGGCAGTATACGGCTGTATAGCCAGGTGTTCTCCTAAAAAATATATTTATATTTGGCACTACTGTTTTGTGTCCTCTTTACCAACAAAACCCTGTTATATACCCGGTGCGTATAGGCACCATTTCACCTTCTGGCAGTATACGGCTGTATAGCCAGGTGTTCTCCTAAAAAATATATTTATATTTGGCACTACTGTTTTGTGTCCTCTTTACCAACAAAACCCTGTTATATACCCGGTGCGTATAGGCACCATTTCACCTTCTGGCAGTATACGGCTGTATAGCCAGGTGTTCTCCTAAAAAATATATTTATATTTGGCACTACTGTTTTGTGTCCTCTTTACCAACAAAACCCTGTTATATACCCGGTGCGTATAGGCACCATTTCAAACCTCCTCCTGTAAGCTTCCCTTACTGCTGGGGTGACACACTGTAACAAACCTCCTCCTTTAAGCTTCCCTTACTGCTGGGGTGACACACTGTAACAAACCTCCTCCTGTAAGCTTCCCTTACTGCTGGGGTGACACAATGTAACAAGCCTCCTTCTGTAAGCTTCCCTTACTGCTGGGGTGACACAAGGTAACAAACCTCCTCCTGCAAGCTTCCCTTACTGCTGGGGTGACACAATGTAACAAACCTCCTCCTGTAAGCTTCCCTGACTGCTGGGGTAACACACTGTAACAAACCTCCTCCTTTAAGCTTCCCTTACTGCTGGGGTGACACACTGTAACAAACCTCCTCCTGTAAGCTTCCCTTACTGCTGGGGTGACACAATGTAACAAACCTCCTCCTGTAAGCCTCCCTTACTGCTGGGGTAACACACTGTAACAAACCTCCTCCTGTAAGCTTCCCTGACTGCTGGGGTGACACACTGTAACAAACCTCCTCCTGTAAGCTTCCCTTACTGCTGGGGTGACACACTGTAACAAACCTCCTCCTGTAAGCTTCCCTTACTGCTGGGGTGACACAATGTAACAAACCTCCTCCTGTAAGCTTCCCTTACTGCTGGGGTGACACACTGTAACAAACCTCCTCCTGTAAGCTTCCCTTACTGCTGGGGTGACACACTGTAACAAACCTCCTCCTGTAAGCTTCCCTTACTGCTGGGGTGACACAATGTAACAAACCTCCTCCTGTAAGCTTCCCTTACTGCTGGGGTGACACACTGTAACAAACCTCCTCCTGTAAGCTTCCCTTACTGCTGGGGTGACACACTGTAACAAACCTCCTCCTTTAAGCTTCCCTTACTGCTGGGGTGACACACTGTAACAAACCTCCTCCTGTAAGCTTCCCTTACTGCTGGGGTGACACAATGTAACAAGCCTCCTTCTGTAAGCTTCCCTTACTGCTGGGGTGACACAAGGTAACAAACCTCCTCCTGCAAGCTTCCCTTACTGCTGGGGTGACACAATGTAACAAACCTCCTCCTGTAAGCTTCCCTGACTGCTGGGGTAACACACTGTAACAAACCTCCTCCTTTAAGCTTCCCTTACTGCTGGGGTGACACACTGTAACAAACCTCCTCCTGTAAGCTTCCCTTACTGCTGGGGTGACACAATGTAACAAACCTCCTCCTGTAAGCCTCCCTTACTGCTGGGGTAACACACTGTAACAAACCTCCTCCTGTAAGCTTCCCTGACTGCTGGGGTGACACACTGTAACAAACCTCCTCCTGTAAGCTTCCCTTACTGCTGGGGTGACACACTGTAACAAACCTCCTCCTGTAAGCTTCCCTTACTGCTGGGGTGACACAATGTAACAAACCTCCTCCTGTAAGCTTCCCTTACTGCTGGGGTGACACACTGTAACAAACCTCCTCCTGTAAGCTTCCCTTACTGCTGGGGTGACACACTGTAACAAACCTCCTCCTGTAAGCTTCCCTTACTGCTGGGGTGACACAATGTAACAAACCTCCTCCTGTAAGCTTCCCTTACTGCTGGGGTGACACACTGTAACAAACCTCCTCCTGTAAGCTTCCCTTACTGCTGGGGTGACACACTGTAACAAACCTCCTCCTGTAAGCTTCCCTTACTGCTGGGGTGACACAATGTAACAAACCTCCTCCTGTAAGCTTCCCTTACTTCTGGGGTAACACACTGTAACAAACCTCCTCCTGTAAGCTTCCCTGACTGCTGGGGTGACACACTGTAACAAACCTCCTCCTGTAAGCTTCCCTGACTGCTGGGGTGACACACTGTAACAAACCTCCTCCTGTAAGCTTCCCTTACTGCTGGGGTGACACACTGTAACAAACCTCCTCCTGTAAGCTTCCCTTACTGCTGGGGTGACACACTGTAACAAACCTCCTCCTTTAAGCTTCCCTTACTGCTGGGGTGACACACTGTAACAAACCTCCTCCTGTAAGCTTCCCTTACTGCTGGCGTGACACAATGTAACACTGTAACAAACCTCCTCCTTTAAGCTTCCCTTACTGCTGGGGTGACACACTGTAACAAACCTCCTCCTGTAAGCTTCCCTTACTGCTGGGGTGACACACTGTAACAAACCTCCTCCTGTAAGCTTCCCTTACTGCTGGGGTGACACAATGTAACAAACCTCCTCCTGTAAGCTTCCCTTACTGCTGGGGTGACACAATGTAACAAACCTCGTCCTGTAAGCTTCCCTTACTGCTGGGGAAACACACTGTAACAAACCTCCTCCTGTAAGCTTCCCTTACTGCTGGGGTGACACAATGTAACAAACCTCCTCCTGTAAGCTTCCCTGACTGCTGGGGTGACACAATGTAACAAACCTCCTCCTTTAAGCTTCCCTTACTGCTGGGGTAACACACTGTAACAAACCTCCTCCTGTAAGCTTCCCTTACTGCTGGGGTGACACACTGTAACAAACCTCCTCCTGTAAGCTTCCCTGACTGCTGGGGTGACACACTGTAACAAACCTCCTCCTGTAAGCTTCCCTTACTGCTGGGGTAACACACTGTAACAAACCTCCTCCTTTAAGCTTCCCTTACTGCTGGGGTGACACAATGACACAAGAGGACATGTCTGACCACATCTCACACACACACACACACACACACACACACACACACACAATGACAATTAGGGGTGGGGTCTATTTATTTTCCCCCTTGCCTATGCCATCTGTGGTTGTCATTAGGCAACGTGATTTTAAGGGGTGCAGAATTTTGTTCTTCTTTTTTGTACAGTTTGGCTTGGGGTCCATGGCAATGTAGAGGAAAGAAGGTTTCCTTGTCTTGTCTCACTTTACGTAGAAGTTATATTGTGTTTGGAGTGTATTGTTGAGTGGCTGTGATAGTGGCGTAATAGTGCGACTTGGGCGCGTTATATGCACCCAGACATGCTTCCCCTGCTGTCCCAGTTGCATTCCAGCAGTGTTGGCATCATTTTCTGATGTTTCAGGGTGGACTTGGTGACCTCCAAGTGGTCGAATTGAGATTTCCAAGTGGCGAGCATTTTTTTCCCATAGACTATAATGGGATTCGATAATCGGTCGAGTAGTCGAGTAACGCGGTCTATTCGAATCGAAATTCGAAATTTCGAATATTTCACTACTCGCTCATCTCTACGAAGCACCACTGGACACCATCATGTTGTTTTTCTAATGCATTCAATCGTTGCCCGATCCGCCATATTTGATATACAGGTAGTTTACTATTTGGTAAGAGGGGAAGGGCAACTTTCTGGAGTCTGTAGGCACAGGCATGCATCATGTAATCGATTCTAGAGCAATCCCGGGGATTTCACATTGGGGAAAACTGTATCCCAGCCCTTGAGTATCTATAGCCAGGTTACTAGAATTTGGATCTGCTTTAACTAAACAATGAATGTTAACTTCATTAAGCGTTTCAACGACAAGTTAAGGTAACAAGTTATCAGCGCCTGGTTAACATTCGCTACAACGGTCGGCCTGCGATACCCCCAGGAATAATGTTGGGTTACGACACTCTATTGTCTTTATCTTTGTTCGCCATGACACGTAGGAGGTAATTCCTACCTTCCATCTATTGTACTGAACGCTCTCGGGGAGCGCCGCCATGACATGTGCTCTTTCACTTACTATGTAATCTCTCTCGCCGCGCTGCACAGAGAAGCCGCTGCACATTGTCTCGGCCTCAATAGCAGAGTGCGCGCCATCGTTACAATGGAAAATCAAGGGTTCCATTTTCCGGTTTCAGAGAAGCGTTTACCCCTGGGGTCAGAAACCACTTCCCCCTCCACCCCCCCCACCCCACCGCCCGAGCATCGAGCAGCAACAGAAATAACACAACCAGTGTTCCCCTGTGTCATTCTCACACAATACAATGGCTGATGAGGGCAGAGATAGAGCCGGCAGCGGAAAGTTCTATTTGGAAAAATCGTTTTGAAAAGTTGAATTGTCCCCCAGGGAAGCCACAGCAAATTTTCTAGTGGCTACCGCACTCTTACTCATATGTATCCCATGTCGGGTGGGTGCGCGGTCCGCGGAGACACCGCCAAAGTCCAGGAATTTTGTAAAAGAACCAGCACTCCAATTATTATTATTAACTATTGGAGTGCTGGTTCTTTTACAAAAATCCCCAGGGAACCCAGGCCGTCTGCTCTGGGCTCAGTGTCCCCCGTCGGCATCGTGCCCGCCCTACTGCGTTCTGCTGGTCCTATAGGTTTATATGGGACAGTCTATAATGTGACAATTGGCCTGACCCTCGATAGTTTGTTTCTATGAGACACAGAGGCCGATTCATTAATAGCGCCAGGTAGCAACAGATGAGCGCCAGTAGCGTGATTTTCACAGCGCCAGCTAGTATTCGCTGTGCTTGGCCGGGGTTTGCTTGTTGACAGCGACTCAGTCGGTGTGCGGTAATGTTGAATACGGGGTTAGGGGTCGCTGTTTCACAGGTTCCGCGTTGTATGGGTGCGCCTGACAGCGAATGGCCAGAGCGAACGGCTTGCTGCAGATTCATTAAAAAATCACGCTCAAAAATTTCTCGCGCTGTGAATTCCTTGTTTAAACCCCAGAGCGCTGGCGGCGATGTGTGTAAAGTAGTTTTTAACCCCCAAACAACCTTTTTTTTTATATGTAAAAATTATACAAGTTTTTCTAAACATTTTGTAATATGAATACATGAATATCAGACCTGTAATATCAATTCTGCACATTTTTTTTTTTTTTATACTTTAAAAAAAAACCTAACATTGCAGAAGTGGTCACAGAATTTTTGACATTAAAAAAAAAACAAAAAAACAGTAATAGCAATTAATTATGATTATTTAAAGATTGCTCCATTGAAATGCATTGGACCACGCCAGGGAGCGACAGGTCATACCTGTCGCTGTGATGGGATTAGCAGCGGCGCTGTTCGTTGCAGTCGGCTACATGATGAATCCCGCGCTAGCTGACGCTCTCGCCGGCGCTAGCCTCATTTAGCATGATAAATGCGTCATTGTGACCGCCGCCGGGCGTACTTGATTCGGTAGCCGCCGATAGCTGGCGGTACCTGGCGCTCGTCAGACACTACCTGGCGCTAGCCCTTGATAAATAAGGGCCACAATTAATAATGTAATAAAGCACAGAGCTGGAAGTTAGTTTTCAATGGCAAAAGCGTGTTGATCCAATGCGCATACTCCACCACCAAACCAATCGCACACCAATAGAGCTTTATTACATTATTTTTTGGGACTAAGTTGGAAGGACTTTATGCACGTTGAGCTTTAATCTTATCTTGTTAGAGCGGTATTTACATTGTATTTTCTGTGTATATCAGACACAATTGACTACCAGTGACCTAATTACAGTTACATGGACCGCAAAGCATACTTTGGGCAGCAGCCCCCTTTCCATACTGCCCACCTCCAAAGGTGCAGAGACATTTTTGGGGGCCCTGATCAGCAAATTGGGAGGCCCCAGGGGATACTTATTACTTATTACTGGACCCTTAAAGTTGACCAAAACCCAGGATTTTCACTATCCTGGGTTTTGACCCTTTCCCTCGGGGCTCCCCCACTGTGTGAAACCCCCCAGATCGCTGAGCGCAACTCATCTCTGCCTGGTCCTATGGCGCATGCGTGGCTGCTCGTCCCATGTGCGCACTCGGAGCTGCTGACGTCACGTTGTCTAAGCCAGTGTCTAAGGTGAGCGGCTCCGAGCGCGCTGGCGGCTGCATCCCCGCTTCCCTCTAACAGGGAGCATGCCCGCACCGGCCTTATACAAATTCCTGGCGCGGGCATGTGCCCTGCTAGAGGGACAGCTAGAGGGACAGCAGGGATGCAGCTGCGGATTTTCTGTAGTATTTGGTGCGTATTGAGCAGGCGCACAACAGGAAAAATAGAACCTCTCTACTATGCTTTTTCTTTTTTCTTTTGACTACTCTTGGGCCCTTATTTAACAAGGGATAGCGACAGGTAGCGACTGGTGAGAGGCCGGTAATGACTGGCTCCGCCACGAGAACGCCGGCTCCCCACCACAATCACACATTTATCAAGCCAATCCTGCTTAGCGACTGAGATAGCGCCAGGTAGCGACTCATTCATCATTATTCCAGCCTCAGCCCACAGCGCCAGCGAGTGACCTTGAACAGCGACAGGTATGACCTCTCGCTACCTGGCGCTCTCCAATGCATTTCAATGGAACAATCTTTAAATATTAATAATTAATTGTTATTCATTTTTTTTTTTTTTTAAATGTGAAAAATTCTGTGACCACTTCTGCCATTTGAAATTATTTTTTTAAGGTAAAAAAAATAAAAAAAAAATGTACAGAATTGATATTACAGGTCTGATATTAATGTATTCATATTACTAAATTATTGTAAAAACTTGTTTTTTTTGGTTTCCAAAAATATGGTTGTTTGGGGGTTAAAAAACTACTTTTAACACATCGCCGCCAGCGCTCTGGGGTTTAAACAAGCATTTCACAGCGCGAGAATTTTTTGAGCGTGATTTGTTAATGATTATGGAGCCGGTCGCTATGGCCAGTCGCTATCATGCGCTCCCATACAGCGCGGAACCTGACAAATAGCGACTCCTCACCCAATATTCAACATTACTGCACACCGACTGAGTCGCTATTAACAACCGAACAACGGCCAAGCACAGCGACTACTAGCGGGCGCTCTGAAAATGCCGCTACAGTCGCTCAACTGTCGCTACCTGCCGCTGTTAATGAATCGGCCTCCCAGTGTGCTTCAACCAGCTTACTAATTTTGTATATGCGGCTGCGGCTTGCACATGCGTCATTGGACCGGGGAGCAAGGTAAGTATACGGGCCGACCTGGGAAGTTTCACACAGTGGGGCATCCCGATTTTGGAATTGATTGGCCCAGAATCTTATAGATTCCCGGGCTGATCGCGATGGGTTTTGGTCTACTTTAATCTCAACAGGATTTGAAGCACTAGCCGCCATGTCTGGGACATTTTACTTGTGACTAGTGATGAATCAGCCTCTATTCTGTTCTGCTACAGCTCTGCCCAATAGTTTGTATCTCTTGAATCTTATTAAAATCTATGGGGTGGGGGGATTCCCCCTTTAACATGTTGAGAATATCTGAATGTAAAGCAAACATTTCCAGCTTGGCTGTCAGGTGGGGCTGGATTAAGTGTGGTGGAGGCCCCTGGGCTCAAAATCTGGTGGAGGCCCTACCCGCACAAAAGGGGCACAAGGGACTCCATCTGACCTTCCAGTAAGTAGGCGGGTGCCAGACAACCACCAATCAGTTACTTGGCTGGACTATTATTTTATACTGTATCTGGGCCCCCACCAGATTCTGTGCCCAGGGGCCTCCACCGCACTTAATCCAGCCCTGCCTAAATACATGAGTTATACCTTTACAATGGGGTGATATGATAGCCTTAGCGCCATAAGTGTCCCTAATTTGGAGGGACTGTCCCTCTTTTGAGTCCATGTCCCTCTGTCCCTCGTTGTTCTCCTCTGTCCCTCTTTGAGGTGTAACATGCAGATCTGCATCAATCAATGATTCATTTGCCCATTCAAAGTGTTTCTATTGTTATAACTTTTACATCCTATTTTCTATCCATCCATAAATGAGGGGCGTGGCCTAATTTACCAATTGTTCCACTGAATAGTTGGAAGGTATGGTTTGCGCTATCACCTGCGTTTCGGCGATTTGCTGGTGTTAGCACTTGTGTTCGCTATTTGTTTATGAGCAGTCACATGCAGGATTATTTTGGGGGGGATGAGACTCCTATTGGCGGAGCTTTCACATCTATTGTGGAGTGATTGTCAGCGGATTGCAATCACTCCACAATCGTCAGGGAGGCTGATTCATTAATAGCGCCAGCTATCGGCAGATGAGCGTCTGTACAGCGACGCTTAGAGCGACCGCTAGTATACGCTGTGATCTACTATCGGGCGCTGTAACAGAGCGCCTCAGTTGCTGTAGTAACCTGGCCGGCATTGATGAATGAGATGTGTGTTGGGCGTTCTAACACCAGTACAGCGCTGCAGGGAGCGAAAGGTAGCGCCAGCTCAGTGCGACCGACTCAGTGACTCACGCCATATTCAACAAAAAAACACATAGCGTGGGCGCTCTAGATCTGGGCGCTGTAGCATAGAGCGCCAGACGCTGTGTGATTAAAGTCTGTTTTTGAACACATATCCGCCAGTAACAAAGCGAAAACACATGGAATGACATTGTTATAACACTGTGGCATTAACACTTTAATACCAGACCTGTAATGACAATTCTGCATAAAAATATAAAAAGTCAAAAAAGTTTCCAAAAATGACTCTTTCTAGGACAGGAGAGGTGACACAATGATTTGAGAGAGAAAAAAAACATAAACCCCTGTTTAAACAGAAGAAAAGGAAAGTCCATTGAAATGTATGGGAGAGCGCCAGGTAGCGACAGGTAATACATTGCGCTTTGGAAGCTAGAGCGCTGCCGCCTGTAATAATACATGTGACGCTACATGGCGCTGTTAGAGACGTTCACCATATTCGCTTTCATAAAGGTGGCTTTGCGTACAGCGCCCGGCGTTCACCAGACGCTGCCTGACGCTACGAGGCGCTACCTGGCGCTATCCCTTCATGAATAAACCCCATAGTGTGAAATGAACGTTTGAAAAAAAAAATGCATCACCTGATCAGTGTCAACAGCCTGTAAGGGGGGGGGGCGTGATCTCAACATTTCTCAATGTAGACTAGAAACTGCCCGGCCCTGTGGGAAGTCCCCAGTTCCCCTGTGAGCCAGTCCAATCCTGGAAGCCTATCCCGACATCATACCGACCAACTTTTCAGGGTGGGAAAGAGGGACATTTGTTAAATTAGGCCACGCCCCCTCATTGAGGGATGGATGAAGCCACGCCCCCTCATTGAGGGATGGATGAAGCCACGCCCCATCACTGAGGGACGGATGAAGCCACGCCCCCTCATTGAGGGATGGATGAAGCCACGCCCCCTCGTTGAGGGATGAATGAAGCCACGCCCCCTCATTGTAACAGTTACACCAATAGAAACACTCTGAATAGGCAAATGAAACATTTATTGCTACAGATCTGCATGTTACACCTCAAAGAGGGACAAATGAGAACAACGAAGGACATGGACTCAAAAGAGGGACAGTTCCTCCAAAGCAGGGATACTTGGGAGGTATGCGACATGGGCTTTGAGTTCTGGGCACAGCCAGGGCTGTATTTACCATTAGGCAAACCTAGGCCTGTGCCTAGGGCGGCAACCTGGAAGGAGGGGGGGAGGCGCTGACGTTACTGCTATAGTAAAGAAAAAGTTGTTTGGCACGCATTGGGAGAGCCTCTTTTCCCATTCTATTCCTTGTTTCTTTTGTTCTATTCTATTCTTTCCTTCTAGTCTTTCTTACTATTACTTACCATTTAATTTTTAATTAATTTTATTATTACTTGCTATTACTATTACTATTATTATTACTATTGCTATTACTATTACTATTGCTATTGCTATTACTATTATTATTACTATTGCTATTGCTATTACTATTGCTATTACTATTGCTATTACTATTGCTATTGCTATTACTATTACTATTGCTATTGCTATTGCTATTACTATTGCTATTACTATTGCTATTACTATTGCTATTACTATTGCTATTGCTATTACTATTGCTATTACTATTGCTATTGCTATTGCTATTGCTATTACTATTACTATTGCTATTACTATTGCTATTACTATTGCTATTGCTATTACTATTGCTATTACTATTGCTATTATTATTGCTATTGCTATTACTATTACTATTGCTATTACTATTGCTATTACTATTGCTATTGCTATTACTATTGCTATTACTATTGCTATTATTATTGCTATTGCTATTACTATTACTATTGCTATTACTATTGCTATTACTATTGCTATTACTATTGCTATTGCTATTACTATTGCTATTACTATTGCTATTATTATTGCTATTGCTATTACTATTACTATTGCTATTACTATTGCTATTACTATTACTATTGCTATTACTATTGCTATTACTATTGCTATTACTATTACTATTGCTATTACTATTACTATTGCTATTACTATTACTATTGCTATTACTATTAATTACGTTTATTATTACTTATTATTTAATTAATTTTATTATTACTTGCTATTACTATTACTATTATTATTACTATTGCTATTGCTATTACTATTGCTATTGCTATTACTATTACTATTGCTATTACTATTGCTATTACTATTGCTATTACTATTGCTATTGCTATTACTATTACTATTGCTATTACTATTACTATTGCTATTACTATTACTATTGCTATTGCTATTACTATTAATTACGTTTATTATTACTTATTATTTAATTAATTTTATTATTACTTGCTATTACTATTACTATTATTATTACTATTGCTATTGCTATTACTATTGCTATTGCTATTACTATTACTATTGCTATTACTATTGCTATTACTATTGCTATTACTATTGCTATTGCTATTACTATTACTATTGCTATTACTATTACTATTGCTATTACTATTACTATTGCTATTGCTATTACTATTAATTACGTTTATTATTACTTATTATTTAATTAATTTTATTATTACTTGCTATTACTATTACTATTATTATTACTATTGCTATTGCTATTACTATTGCTATTACTATTGCTATTACTATTGCTATTGCTATTACTATTACTATTGCTATTACTATTGCTATTACTATTGCTATTGCTATTACTATTACTATTACTATTCCTATTACTATTACTATTGCTATTACTATTACTATTGCTATTGCTATTACTATTAATTACGTTTATTATTACTTATTATTTAATTAATTTTATTATTACTTGCTATTACTATTACTATTATTATTACTATTGCTATTGCTATTACTATTGCTATTACTATTGCTATTACTATTGCTATTACTATTGCTATTACTATTACTATTATTATTACTATTGCTATTACTATTACTATTGCTATTGCTATTACTATTACTATTACTATTGCTATTGCTATTACTATTAATTACGTTTATTATTACTTATTATTTAATTAATTTTATTATTACTTGCTATTACTATTACTATTATTATTACTATTGCTATTGCTATTACTATTGCTATTACTATTACTATTATTATTACTATTGCTATTACTATTACTATTGCTATTGCTATTACTATTACTATTACTATTGCTATTGCTATTACTATTAATTACGTTTATTATTACTTATTATTTAATTAATTTTATTATTACTTGCTATTACTATTGCTATTGCTATTGCTATTACTAACTTTTATTATTACTTTATTATTTAATTAATTTTATTATTACTTACTATTTTTTGTTTATCTTTCTTCATCTGTTATGCTATTCCTTTTCTGTCGCTCCTTCTATTCTTTCTTTATTTCCTTCCTGCTCTTTTCTCTCATTCCTGTCTTACCTGCTTTTTTTCCTGGCTTTCCGTTTATTCTTTATTTGTTTCTGTCATTAAAGCGGACCTTCACCCTGAATAAGAGCCTATCTTATATGTTTCACCCACACTGTACATACAGATTGCCCACATTAATCCGGACCTTCACCCTGAATAAGAGCCTATCTTATATGTTTCCCACACCCTGTACATACAGATTGCCCACATTAATCCGGACCTTCACCCTGAATAAGAGCCTATCTTATATGTTTCACCCACACTGTACATACAGATTGGCCACATTAATCCGGACCTTCACCCTGAATAAGAGTCTATCTTATATGTTTCACCCACACTGTACATACAGATTGCTCACATTAATCCGGACCTTCACCCTGAATAAGAGTCTATCTTATATGTTTCACCCACACTGTACATACAGATTGGCCACATTAATCCGGACCTTCACCCTGAATAAGAGCCTATCTTATATGTTTCACCCACACTGTACATACAGATTGCCCACATTAATCCGGACCTTCACCCTGAATAAGAGCCTATCTTATATGTTTCCCACACCCTGTACATACAGATTGCCCACATTAATCCGGACCTTCACCCTGAATAAGAGCCTATCTTATATGTTTCACCCACACTGTACATACAGATTGGCCACATTAATCCGGACCTTCACCCTGAATAAGAGTCTATCTTATATGTTTCACCCACACTGTACATACAGATTGCTCACATTAATCCGGACCTTCACCCTGAATAAGAGTCTATCTTATATGTTTCACCCACACTGTACATACAGATTGGCCACATTAATCCGGACCTTCACCCTGAATAAGAGTCTATCTTATATGTTTCACCCACACTGTACATACAGATTGCTCACATTAATCCGGACCTTCACCCTGAATAAGAGTCTATCTTATATGTTTCACCCACACTGTACATACAGATTGCTCACATTAATCCGGACCTTCACCCTGAATAAGAGCCTATCTTATATGTTTCACCCACACTGTACATACAGATTGCCCACATTAATCCGGACCTTCGCCCTGAATAAGAGCCTATCTTATATGTTTCCCACACCCTGTACATACAGATTGCCCACATTAAGCCGGACCTTCTCCCTGAATAAGAGCCTATCTTATATGTTTCCCACACCCTGTACATACAGATTGCCCACATTAATCCGGACCTTCTCCCTGAATAAGAGCCTATCTTATATGTTTCCCCACCCTGTACATACAGATTGCCCACATTAATCCCTGAATAAATAATAATCCGGACCTTCTCCCTGAATAAGAGCCTATCTTATATGTTTCCCACACCCTGTACATACAGATTGCCCACATTAATCCGGACCTTCACCCTGAATAAGAGCCTATCTTATATGTTTCCCACACCCTGTACATACAGATTGCCCACATTAATCCGGACCTTCACCCTGAATAAGAGCCTATCTTATATGTTTCCCACACCCTGTACATACAGATTGCCCACATTAAGCCGGACCTTCTCCCTGAATAAGAGCCTATCTTATATGTTTCCCACACCCTGTACATACAGATTGCCCACATTAATCCGGACCTTCTCCCTGAATAAGAGCCTATCTTATATGTTTCCCCACCCTGTACATACAGATTGCCCACATTAATCCCTGAATAAATAATAATCCGGACCTTCTCCCTGAATAAGAGCCTATCTTATATGTTTCCCACACCCTGTACATACAGATTGCCCACATTAATCCGGACCTTCACCCTGAATAAGAGCCTATCTTATATGTTTCCCACACCCTGTACATACAGATTGCTCACATTAATCCGGACCTTCTCCCTGAATAAGAGCCTATCTTATATGTTTCCCACACCCTGTACATACAGATTGCTCACATTAATCCGGACCTTCTCCCTGAATAAGAGTCTATCTTTTATGTTTCCCACACCCTGTACATACAGATTGCTCACATTAAAAATCATCCTACCTGCATCTACTGCATGTTATGAGCCTTTTAAACATGCAAGATGGCGGCTCATGGAGCATCAGGCAGCCTGCAAACAGGAAATGTCTTCTGACTGTGCTGCTCTGCATTCTGGGATTGCTGACCTTTTCCTGACCCCAGCTCTGCTCTGTCTGAGCAAAGCACAGCTATAACCCACCCCCTGTACTTTATCCCGCTTTCCTCTCTTCAGTATGCGTGACGCTTCTGAGGCAAGATGGCGGCGCCCGTATCCTAAAGTCCTGAACAGAGTTGCAGCCCAGTGGGGGAAAGAATAATAAGTAAGTTACTAAAAACTTAAAATATATTAATTTCAGATGCTGGGGAATCGTTTTATAAGGGTTTGGGCTTTTCACTAAATCATGGTGAAGGTCCGGTTTAACTTATTCTTTCTTTGTTTCTTTGCATTTATTTTTTATTTTTTCTTTTTTGTGATCCCTTATTTCTTTTCTGGTTACATTTTTGTCATTAGTTGTACTCTTATGTTCTTTATTTCTGTCATTCCTTCCATTTTTTTCTTATTATTCTTGAGCAATGCTCACTATACATGCATCGGGCAGGCTGATTCATCATTAGCGCCAGGTAGCGACAGATGAGCGTCTGTAGCGGCATTTTCAGAGCACCCGCTAGTAGTTGCTGTGCTCGGCCGTGGTTCGCTAGTTCAGAGCGACTCAGTCGCTGTGCGGTATTGATGAATACATTGTGGGGAGTCGCTATATGACCAGTACAGCGCTGTATGGAAGCGCATGTTAGCGACTGGTCTGTGCGACCGACTCACAGCATATTCATCAAAAAACAGCCTCACGCAACTCCGGCGCTCAAAAATGCTTCGCTGTAGCCCAGAGTGCCGGAGGCTGTGTGATTAAAGTCTGTTTTTAAACACATATCCACCAGTAACAAAGCGAAAACATATGGAATTACATTGTAATAACATTTTGACATGAACCAGACCTGTAATATCAATTCTGCATAAATATATAAAATAAAATAAAAAAAATGAAAAAATGGCTTTTTCAAGGCCAGGAGAGGTCACAGCATTATTTTAGAATAATAAAAAAAATAGTAAAACAAAAACCCTGTTTAAAGAGAAATAAAAGAATGTCCATTGAAATGTATGGGAGAGCGACAGGTAGCGAGAGGTAATGCGTGGCGCTGTGCAAGGCTGAACACCAGCGCTGTACGTTGAGGCTGGGATAATGATGAATCGGACGCTACATTCTGCTTGATAAATGTGTAATTGCTGCCGTGTCCGGCGTTCACCTGACGCTACCTGTGATTTACATGGCGCTACCTGCCGCTATCCCTTCATAAATAAGGGTCTTTATCACCATGTATAGAGTCGTACCACACCACAAGGGGCCCACTGATGCTCTATCACCCAGGGGCCCGCATAAACCTGGAGCTGGCCCTGCCCCACGTCACTTAACAAAGGGGGCGCCAGCACCTGAAGTGCCTAGGGCAGCATGAACACTAAGGCCCTTATTCATGAAGGGATAGCGCCAGGTAGCGCCTTGTTAATGAGAGGTAGCGACAGGTAGCGGCAGGTGAACGCTGGACACGGCAGCAATTACACATTTTTCAAGCAGAATCTGTTGAGCGACTGGGATAGCGCCATGTAGCGTCCGATTCATCATGATCCCAGCCTCAGCGAACAGCGCCGGCGTTCAGCCTTGCACAGCGCCAGGTATTACCTCTCGCTACCTGTCCCTCTCCCATACATTTCAATGGACGTTCTTTTATTTCTCTTTATATAGGGTTTTTTTCATTTTTTTTTTAAATCTCAAATAATATTGTGACCTCTCCTGGCCGAGAAAAAGCCATTATTGCAAATATTTTTCATGTTTTATATATTTCTTCAGAAATGACATTACAGCTCTGCCATTAAAGTGTTCATGTTACAATGTTGCTACAATGTAATTCCATATGTTTTCGCTTTGTCACTGGTGGATACATTCTGGCCATCAGAGAAGCATTATTTAGGTGTGTGAGGCTGTTTTTTTGATGAATATGCTGTGAGTCGCTCGCACTGACCAGTCGGTAACATGCGCTCCCTTACAGCGCTGTACTGGTCATTTAGCGACTCCTCACAATGTATGAAATAGCGAACCACGGGCGAGCACTGCGACTACTAGCGGGCGCTCTGAAAATGCCTGCTACAGGCGCTAATCTGTCGCTACCTGGCGTTAGTGATGAATCAGCCTGCCCATACTGCCCTGGGCACAGCAGAGGCCAGGTTGAGATACCCTGTGCAGGAGCGTGCGCCATCATTGCTACGAGCGCTACACGCGCTGCATCATCTCAAGGCATTCCTATGAAACGTGTTGGAAACATTTCGAAGGCAAATATTAGCCGCGTCCTTCATGTCAGTGGAAATTCCATCTCTGCGGTCGGCAAACAAACTTCTCGCTGTTGTGGGGAAAATCGTCTCCGGGAAAAATAAAACGCGGCGTGAGGCGACGCGCTTAGAGGCTCTGAGCGACAGGTCCTCTTTTTTTCCCCCTTTCTCTATGGGAAAAATCGGCACCGACGCCGAGCAAAGCGCGCCAGCTGGAGCCGACAGCCGCCAACTCCCCCGCCGGACGCCATGCTGCTCTCCATGGATTAAAGCGGACCTGACGTCTAGCGCTGAGAGCGCACAGATGATGGCATTGCGGCTCAGATTTGGGTTAAAGTAAAATTCAACGAGAAGGTTGCTGATTTGTATCACTAAAACTCTGACACCTCGTTCGCACCTGTCCGGTACCGCGTGCGTTTCTGCGTTTGCAACGGACGCAGCGCACGTGAACTCAAAGCGGAATTTCTGCTGCAAAACCCAACCGAACAGGAAACCGCGTGTAAAACCCGAAAAAAGGCCGTCCATCTCTATTTTTCATTAAAGTGGACCAAAACCCAGGATTTTGACTATTCTATCCCTATGCCCCGCTATGTGAAACCCCCCAGATCACCGCGGTCCTACGGCGCATGCGTGGCTGCTGGTTCAATCAGCGCGCTCGGAGCCGCTGAGCTATGCACGTCTTAGCGGCGTCTTAGCTCAGCATGTACGAGCACGCTGGAGGCCATTCGCAAATGCACCCCGCTAGAGAGAAGCGCCAGATGTGGCCGCGGCCCGCGCAAGCGCCGCTGGATCGCGATTCAGCTAAGTGTAGCGGGCGTCCTGTGGGGGTTTCACACAGCGGGGCATCCCGATTTTGTATGCCCGCGGAGAGGGAATGGTCGGTTTTGGTCCACTTTAATGCAGACCTTCAGCGTCATTTAATGAAAAGCCCAAACCCTTAAAAACCTATTTCCCAGCATCTAGTTAGAATATATTTTAAGTTTTTAGTCACTTAGTTATTATTCTTTCCCCCACTGGGCTGCAACTCTGTTCAGGACTCTAGGATACGGGCGACGCCATCTTGACTCAGAAGCATCACATACTGAGGAGAGGAGAGTGGGATAAAGTGCAGGGGGGGCGGGTTATAGCTGTTCTTTGCTCAGACAGAGTAGAGCTGGGGTAAGAAAAAGGTCAGCAATCCCAGAATGCAGAGCGACACAGTCAGAAGACACTTCATGTTTGCAGGCTGCCTGATGCTCCATGAGCCGCCATCTTGGATGTTTAAAGGCTCATAAAATGCAGTAGATGCAGGTAGGATGATTTTTAATGTGAGCAATCTCTATGTACAGGGTGTGGGAAACATATAAGATAGGCTCTTATTCAGGGTGAAGGTCCGGATTAATGTGGGCAATCTGTATGTACAGGGTGTGGGAAACATATAAGATAGGCTCTTATTCAGGGTGAAGGTCCGGATTAATGTGAGCAATCTGTATGTACAGGGTGTGGGAAACATATAAGATAGACTCTTATTCAGGGTGAAGGTCCGGATTAATGTGAGCAATCTGTATGTACAGGGTGTGGGAAACATATAAGATAGACTCTTATTCTGGGTGAAGGTCCGGATTAATGTGAGCAATCTATATGTACAGGGTGTGGGAAACATATAAGATAGGCTCTTATTCAGGGTAACCCCCCCACCCCAGCAACTCCCTACAAGGTCTCTAACTCCTGTGACTGTCCATAAGGACATCAGTCTTTGTAAATAAGATCTTGAAGTGGAACAATACCCACCAGCGGCCACTGGCTTTTCCCTGGGGATTCCTGAATTGGGATGCCCTGCTGTTTGAACCCCACCACAGGGCGCCTGATTTATTACTAGCGCTAGTTAGCGACAGATGAGCGTCTGTAGCGCGGATTTCAGAGCGACCGCTAGTAGTCGCTGTGCTCGGCCATGGATCATTGTTTTAGAGCGCCTCAGTCGCTTGTCCGGCATTGATGAATATGATATGTGAGTCGCTATACTACGCTGTATCTGAGCGAACCGTATCACCAGCTCAGTGCGACTGACTCACACCACATTCATCAAAAAACACAGTCACAAACATCGCCGGCCCATAGCCCAGAGCGCCAGACGCAGTGTGATTAAAGTCGCGAAGACACATGGAAGGACATTGTTATCACATTGTAACATGAACACTTTAACACCAGACATGTAAGGACAATTCTGCATAAAAATATTTTTAATCCAAAAATGTCATTTTCTTGCCCAGGATACATGTCAGAAGGTTTTGTTTTTTTTTAGGGAAAAAAAAAATTGGGATCAGGAAAGGGATTTAAGGATCGTCCATAGAAATGTATTGGAGAGCGCCAGGTAGCGACAGGTAAGACGTGGCGCTGTGCAAGGCTGAACGCCGGCACTGAGCCTGGGATAATGATGAATCGGACGCTACATGGCGTTGTTCCAGTCGCTCACCAGATTCGGCTTCATAAATGTGTCATTGCTGCCGTGTCCGGCGTTCACCTGCCGCTACCTGGCGCTAGAGCTTCATGAATAAGGTCCTAAACTGGCAGCTTGGCCTTGTTTTGGTGACAGGTCCTCTTTAAGTTCAGGTCCGGCCAGAATTAAAAATGTCGCAATAACACGCTGAGCGCAGATGCTGATGTAAATATTGTGTGTGTAACCGCAAACGCTCAGCCGCGTACACCCATCATCACCCATTTCTATATGTATAGCTCCCAAGTGTCCCTGATTTGGAGAGACTGTCCCTCTTTTGAGTCCATGTCCCCCTGCCCCTTGTGGTTCTCCTTTGCCCCCCTTTGAGGTGTAACATGCAGATCTGCAGCAATAAATAATTATTCAAAGTGTTTCTATTGTTGTAACTGTTACATCATATCTCCTATCCATCCCTCAATGAGGGGGCGTGGCTTCATTTGTCCCTCAATGAGGGGGCGTGGCTTCATTTACATATTGTCCCTCTTTGAGGTGTAACATGCAGATCTGCATCAATAAATGATTCATTTGCCTATTTAAAGTGTTTTCTATTACTGTAACTGTTACATCCTATCTCCTATGCATCCCTCAATGAGGGGGCGTGGCTTCAGGGTGGGCTTTGGTCCACTTTAAAACCTGTAGAGCTTATGCTCGCTGTTGCCACCTGCTGGTTACTAGTGTCACATGTGGAGGCTGATTCATTACTAACGCCAGGCAGAGCGTCTGTATAGCGGCGCTTAGAGCGACCGCTAGTAGACGCTGTAAGCGGGTATCGAGCGCTGTAACAGAGCGTCTCAGTCGCTGTAGTAACCTGGCCGGCATTGATGAATGTGATGTATGTTGGGCGCTCTAACACCAGTACAGCGCTGCAGGGAGCGAGAGGTAGCGCTAGCTCAGTGCGAGCGACTCTCGGTGCTCCACATCATACTTATCAAAAAAGGACACACACACACAGCGTCAGCGCTTTAAAGCTGGGAGCCGTAGCATAGAGCGCCAGACGCTGTGTGATTAAAGTCTGTTTTTGATCACATATCCACCAGTAACAAAGCGAAAACACAAGGAATGACATTGTTATAACACTGTGACATTAACACTTTAGTGCCAGACCTGTAATGACAATTCTGCATAAAAATATTAAAAAATCAAAGTTTTCAAAAATGACTCTTTCTAGGCCTGGAGACATCACACAATTATTTCATAAAAAATGAATAAATAAATAAATAAAAAGAAAATCCTGTTTAAAGAGAAGAAAAGTAATGTCCATTGAAATGTATGGGAGAGCGACAGGTAGCGACAGGTAATACCTGGCTCTGGAAGCGAGAGCGCCAGCGCTATACACTGAGCCACCTGTAATAATACATGTGACGCTACATGGCGCTGTTAGAGGCGCTATACACTGAGCCACCTGTAATAATACATGTGACGCTACATGGCGCTGTTAGAGGCGCTATACACTGAGCCACCTGTAATAATACATGTGACGCTACATGGCGCTGTTAGAGGCGCTATACACTGAGCCACCTGTAATAATACATGTGACGCTACATGGCGCTGTTAGAGGTGCTATACACTGACCTGCCTGTAATAATACATGTGACGCTACATGGCGCTGTTAGAGGCGCTATACACTGACCTGCCTGTAATAATACATGTGACGCTACCTGACGCTGTTAGAGGCGCTATACACTGACCTGCCTGTAATAATACATGTGACACTACATGGCGCTGTTAGAGGTGCTATACACTGACCTGCCTGTAATAATACATGTGACACTACATGGCGCTGTTAGAGGCACTATACACTGAGCCGCCTGTAATAATACATGTGACGCTACATGGCGCTGTTAGAGGCGCTATACACTGACCTGCCTGCAATAATACATGTGACACTACATGGCGCTGTTAGAGGCGCTATACACTGACCTGCCTGTAATAATACATGTGACGCTACATGACGCTGTTAGAGGCGCTATACACTGACCTGCCTGTAATAATACATGTGACGCTACATGACGCTGTTAGAGGCGCTATACACTGACCTGCCTGTAATAATACATGTGACGCTACATGACGCTGTTAGAGGCGCTATACACTGACCTGCCTGTAATAATACATGTGACGATACATGGCGCTGTTAGAGGCGCTATACACTGACCTGCCTGTAATAATACATGTGACACTACATGGTGCTGTTAGAGGTACTATACACTGACCTGCCTGTAATAATACATGTGACGCTACATGGCGCTGTTAGAGGCGCTATACACTGACCTGCCTGTAATAATACATGTGACGCTACATGACGCTGTTAGAGGTGCTATACACTGACTTGCCTGTAATAATACATGTGACGCTACATGGCGCTGTTAGAGGCGCTATACACTGACCTGCCTGTAATAATACATGTGACGCTACATGACGCTGTTAGAGGTGCTATACACTGACTTGCCTGTAATAATACATGTGACACTACATGACGCTGTTAGAGGCGCTATACACTGACCTGCCTGTAATAATACATGTGACGCTACATGGCGCTGTTAGAGGCGCTATACACTGACCTGCCTGTAATAATACATGTGATGCTACATGGCGCTGTTAGAGGCGCTATACACTGACCTGCCTGTAATAATACATGTGACGCTACATGACGCTGTTAGAGGTGCTATACACTGACTTGCCTGTAATAATACATGTGACACTACATGGCGCTGTTAGAGGTGCTATACACTGACCTGCCTGTAATAATACATGTGACACTACATGGCGCTGTTAGAGGCGCTATACACTGACTTGCCTATAATAATACATGTGACGCTACATGGCGCTGTTAGAGGCGCTATACACTGACTTGCCTGTAATAATACATGTGACACTACATGACGCTGTTAGAGGCGCTATACACTGACCTGCCTGTAATAATACATGTGACGCTACATGGCGCTGTTAGAGGCGCTATACACTGACCTGCCTGTAATGTGACGCTACATGACGCTCTTAGAGGCGCTATACACTGACCTGCCTGTAATGTGACGCTACATGGCGCTGTTAGAGGTGCTATACACTGACCTGCCTGTAATAATACATGTGACGCTACATGACGCTGTTAGAGGTGCTATACACTGACCTGCCTGTAATAATACATGTGACGCTACGTGACGCTGTTAGAGGCGCTATACACTGACCTGCCTGTAATAATACATGTGACGCTACATGACGCTGTTAGAGGCACTATACACTGACCCGCCTGTAATAATACATGTGACGCTACATGACGCTGTTAGAGGCACTATACACTGACCTGCCTGTAATAATACATGTGACGCTACATGGCGCTGTTAGAGGCACTATACACTGACCTGCCTGTAATAATACATGTGACGCTACATGGCGCTGTTAGAGGCGCTCACCAGATTCTCTTTCATAAATGTGGTATTGCGTACAGCGTCCGGCGTTCACCAGACGCTGCCTGCCGCTACGAGGCGCTACCTGGCGCTATCCCTTCATGAATAGACCCCCTTAGTAGGTCGTCAATTGACGACTCTACAGTGACAAGTTTGTTGGGAGATTTAAAATTGCAGAGGAAATGGGAATAGAAATGTATCCCAGAGTTTTACGCACTGCAAAGCGACCTTGATAGTCGCTCAAGCTTTATGACCCGTTACGTATGAGTAAGTGAGTACTGTACGGCTTGCCCTAAAAATGTCCTCCAGACAATAAACAGGCGCCTTGAAAGATGTAACGTGGCCTCTTCACGTGTGACAAACTTGCATTTTATGATGTGGCCAATAGTAAAATAATCAACTTTTTTTTTTTTGCACGTCTTTTGCTTCGCGCTGGTTTTGTGTACTCGTTCCCATTGGTCCGGATCAGTGCGGCACGCTGTACCCCCTGCAGAGGCGAAGCGCGTGAAATACGGATGTGTTGACAGATGCAGCATGGGATGGAAAAGTAAACGGAGGCTCAGCAAAACAAGCGCGCTTTGTAGCCGGCTGGCAAACATCGCGGCTATTTATAAAACCGGGAGTCGCACACAAAGCCGCCGCTGTCACTGTGTGTGCTCAGCGACCAATGGGAGTTCCCGGCTAACAATGGCGCTTACTCTCGCCAAGTGAGGTGACATACCGGCGGACAATGGCGCTCGGGCACCCTCCTCTGTCATCACGGAAAATAATTGAGCGGCTCACCTCATTATTCATGCTATGGGAACCGTTGGGGCATTTAAAGGGGACCTGTCACAAGAAAAGAGCTGGAGGTGGTGCTAAGGTTCGCGCATTGCATATGTTTGCACTGAGAATGACAATGTAGCTCCTCATCAATGATGTTGAATTGCCTGCTAAGCCTGATTTTTAAGTGGACCAAAACCCAGGATTTTGACTATCCTGGGTTTTGGTCCTTGCCCCGTGGCACCCCGATCGAGGATGCCCCGCTGTGTGAAACCCCCCAGATCGCCGAGCGCGACGCACCTCCTCCCGGTCCTACGGCGCATGCGTGGCCGTTCATCCAATCGGCACGTTTGAACGCTCTGACAGCCACCCTAACCTCTAAATGGAGCGTGCCCGTGCCAGCAATTCACAAATCCATGGGCACACACCCTGCTAGAGGTATAGCAGCCATGGCTCTTAGATGCGCCATGGCACCGGGAAATTAGTTAAGTGAATGGGGTGAACTGGGGGGGGCTCATACAGTGGGGCATCCCGATTTTCGATGCTCCGGGGGGGGGGGGAATCGATCGGCTCTGGAATCTATAAGATCAATGGGTTTTGGTCCACTTTAATGAAAATCAATCAATACAGTTGATGCATTTAAAACAACATATAAGACAAAGCACACATTAACCTGCCCCTATAACCTTCATATATTACAATACAGTACACCATAATGTTTGAAAAAATGAATATGGACGGGGCCCCCTTAAAAATAATTTATATGGGAGGGCTATTAATTTGTGCCGGCACAAAAGGTCTTCCTCTTGAAAAAATTAATAATTTATTATTAACCCCATCCCTAAAGTGAAATAGTGCATAAATAATGGAATGGAATAATACGATATATATATATATATTGCTTTACCAACAATAGTGAAAACATACAAATAGTAAACAAAAGATATATCTGCAAAGTCCTGTGCAGAATAACCAATGACCAAAACTTATCTTACTAGACGGGGAGGCCGATTCATTAACAGCGGCAGGTAGCGACAGATGAGCGTCTGTAGCGGCATTTTCAGAGCGCCCGCTAGTAGTCGCTGTGCTTGGCCGTTGTTCGGTTGTTGATAGCGACTCAGTCGGTTTGCCGTAATGTTGAATATTGGGTGATGAGTCGCTATTTGACAGGTTCCGCGCTGTATGGGAGTGCATGATAGCGACTGGCCCTAGTGACCGGCTCCCACCATATTCATTAAAAAATCACGCTCAAAAAATTCTCGCGCTGTGAAATGCATGTTTAAACCCCAGAGCGCTGGCGGCGATGTGTTAAAAATAGTTTTTTAACCCCCAAACCACCATATTTTTGGAAACCAAAAAAAAATAAAAAATTAATAAATAATTTAGTAATATGAATACATTAATATCAGACCTGTAATATCAATTCTGTACAATTTTTTTTTATTTTTTTTACCTTAAAAAAATTATCTAAAATGGCAGAAGTGGTCACAGAATTTTTCACATTTAAAAAAAAAAAAAAAAAAATCATAACAATTAATTATGAATATTTAAAGATTGTTCCATTGAAATGCATTGGAGAGCGCCAGGTAGCGAGAGGTCATACCTGTCGCTGTGCAAGGTCGGACGCTGGCGCTGTGGGCTGAGGCTGGAATAATGATGAATGAGTGGCTATCTGGCGCTATCTCAGTCGCTAAGCAGGATTGGCTTGATAAATGTGTGATTGTGGTGGGGAGCCGGCGTTCTCGTGGTGGTGCCCGTCATTACCGGCCGCTCACCAGTCGCTACCTGTCGCTATTCCTTCATAAATAAGGGCCAAAGACACACTGTGTTCAGTGTAATAAATAAATGATACAAAGTTAGCAATTAATCAAACAACCATGGATACAAAGAGGCCGATTCATCAATAGCGCCAGGTAGCGACAGATGAGCGACTGAAGTATGGCGCTATGAGCGCCGCTAGCGTCAGCCGCGGGCGTTAGCGATTCGCTATAGCAGGCCTCCTCAGTCGCTACCTGGCGTTGTTGCGAACAACGCCTACATTGCTGAATATGATGTTGGCCCTCAGCTTTGTTGGCGCTGTCAGTCAGTGTGACCACGCTATTCTACACAGCGCCTGTTAGCTTTGCTGTGTCCTGCCCATCCAGTACCTTCTGAATAAAACACATTGCCACATTTGTTTAGAAATGTAAATATTTTTTTATTGTGTGTAAAAGGTAATTACATTCTACCAGATCTTCGAATATAAATGGAAAATAAAACATAATTAAACACATAGTCACAATTTTTTTAATTTTTATTTGTTACCTAAAAAGGAAATACAATTAAATCACCAATGAGAAAGAAAAGGAAAATAAAAACAGAACAGAGAAAGAAAAGGAAATTAAAAACAGAACAGAGAAAGAAAAGGAAAATAAAAACAGAACAGAGAAAGAAAAGGAAAATAAAAACAGAACAGAGAAAGAAAAGGAAAATAAAAACAGAACAGAGAAAGAAAAGGAAAATAAAAACAGAACAGAGAAAGAAAAGGAAAATAAAAACAGAACAGAGAAAGAAAAGGAAAATAAAAACAGAACAGAGAAAGAAAAGGAAATTAAAAACAGAACAGAGAAAGAAAAGGAAAATAAAAACAGAACAGAGAAAGAAAAGGAAAATAAAAACAGAACAGAGAAAGAAAAGGAAATTAAAAACAGAACAGAGAAAGAAAAGGAAAATAAAAACAGAACAGAGAAAGAAAAGGAAAATAAAAACAGAACAGAGAAAGAAAAGGAAAATAAAAACAGAACAGAGAAAGAAAAGGAAAATAAAAACAGAACAGAGAAAGAAAAGGAAAATAAAAACAGAACAGAGAAAGAAAAGGAAAATAAAAACAGAACAGAGAAAGAAAAGGAAATTAAAAACAGAACAGAGAAAGAAAAGGAAAATAAAAACAGAACAGAGAAAGAAAAGGAAAATAAAAACAGAACAGAGAAAGAAAAGGAAAATAAAAACAGAACAGAGAAAGAAAAGGAAAATAAAAACAGAACAGAGAAAGAAAAGGAAAATAAAAACAGAACAGAGAAAGAAAAGGAAAATTAAAACAGAACAGAGAAAGAAAAGGAAAATAAAAACAGAACAGAGAAAGAAAAGGAAAATAAAAGCAGAACAGAGAAAGAAAAGGAAAATAAAAACAGAACAGAGAAAGAAAAGGAAAATAAAAACAGAACAGAGAAAGAAAAGGAAAATAAAAACAGAACAGAGAAAGAAAAGGAAAATAAAAACAGAACAGAGAAAGAAAAGGAAAATAAAAACAGAACAGAGAAAGAAAAGGAAAATAAAAACAGAACAGAGAAAGAAAAGGAAAATAAAAACAGAACAGAGAAAGAAAAGGAAAATAAAAACAGAACAGAGAAAGAAAAGGAAAATAAAAGCAGAACAGAGAAAGAAAAGGAAAATAAAAACAGAACAGAGAAAGAAAAGGAAAATAAAAACAGAACAGAGAAAGAAAAGGAAAATAAAAACAGAACAGAGAAAGAAAAGGAAAATAAAAACAGAACAGAGAAAGAAAAGGAAAATAAAAACAGAACAGAGAAAGAAAAGGAAAATAAAAACAGAACAGAGAAAGAAAAGGAAAATAAAAACAGAACAGAGAAAGAAAAGGAAAATAAAAACAGAACAGAGAAAGAAAAGGAAAATGAAAATAGGAATTAGAATGTAAAGGAAACTTACAACCGAATTAAACACATAGCCACATGTATATATCTAATTTTTGTTTAATTTTTGCTCTTAAACTAAATTAAGAATAAAATATAAATGAAATAGAAAAAGAAAAGTCCTGCAGAAATGCAAAAGAAAAGAAAAGTCCAGGAAAGGTTTTTTAGAGGAATGTCCAGATCACGGTGCATCTCTTGGTGCCTGAAAAATTAAGAAAAGTGCAGTTAGTATATATCTTTATAGTTATTTTGTGCTTTATTTTAAAAAAATGCATAACTTGATAACCAACATTGGCGTCTTACACCCCCCTTAGAGTGGTTTGGGTCATCTTAAACCCCCCTTAGAGTGGTTTGGATCATCTTACCCCCCCCCTTAGAGTGGTTTGGGTCATCTTAAACCCCCCTTAGAGTGGTTTGGGTCATCTGAAACACCCCTTAGAGTGGTTTGGGTCATCTTACACCCCCCCTTAGAGTGGTTTGGGTCATCTTAAACACCCCTTAGAGTGGTTTGGGTCATCTTACACCCCCCCTTAGAGTGGTTTGGGTCATCTTAAACCCCCCTTAGAGTGGTTTGGGTCATCTTACACCCCCCCTTAGAGTGGTTTGGGTCATCTTACCCCCCCCCTTAGAGTGGTTTGGGTCATCTTAAACCCCCCTTAGAGTGGTTTGGGTCATCTGAAACACCCCTTAGAGTGGTTTGGGTCATCTTACACCCCCCCTTAGAGTGGTTTGGGTCATCTTAAACCCCCCTTAGAGTGGTTTGGGTCATCTTACACCCCCCCTTAGAGTGGTTTGGGTCATCTTAAACCCCCCCCTTAGAGTGGTTTGGGTCATCTTAAACCCCCCTTAGAGTGGTTTGGATCATCTTACCCCCCCCCTTAGAGTGGTTTGGGTCATCTTAAACCCCCCTTAGAGTGGTTTGGGTCATCTTACACCCCCCCTTAGAGTGGTTTGGGTCATCTTAAACCCCCCCTTAGTGCGTTTGGTTGCTCTTTTGGATGGGAGGTCAAAGACATTTAAACAGGAGTGCAGTACTTGCATTAGAGTGAAGGGTAGTTAGCTTACCGCAAAATAAGAAGTGATCAGCCTTTCCCTTAGCTCATCGCCAGTCTGGGTGTCCTCACTTCTATCTGCGGGCAGGTTGGGGATTTCTGGCACCAGTGCTGTCTCCTCGGGGGCTTGGATTCGGTGACAAATGCAAATGTTGTGTAGCACACAGCAGGCAAGGATGATCTTGGAAACCTTCTGTGGGCTGTAGAGCATCTCTCCTCCTGGCCGTGCCAAACAAAGAAAGCGTGCTTTCAGCAGGCCGATGGTTCTTTCCACAATGCTTCTGGTCTTGCGATGCGCTGCATTGTAGCGTTCATGGGCAGAGGTCCGTGGGTTCCTGACCGGAGTCATGACCCACGTTCTCTGCCCATATCCCTTGTCCGCTGTAGAAAAAACACAAGGAGAGAGACAGCAATTAGTACTAGTACATGTTTTTGGGTGGTAGTTTGTTGAAAATTGCCTTACTAGGCCACATATTAGCAAAATACATAGACATGGTTAATTTATTACCCAGTAGCCAGCCAGCTGGCATTTCGTTGTTATCAAACTTCCGGCACAGGACTGTCCGCTGCAAGACGTAAGAATCGTGGCATGAGCCGGGGAACCCCGATCTCACCGCCCGCAGCTTCATCTCATGGTCACAGACCACCATGATGTTAAAGGAATGGAACTGCTTCCTGTTTCTGTAGGACAGCTCCTGTGCACGGGGAGGGCGGAAAGGGATATGTGTACCATCAACGCACCCTAGCACATTCGGGATCCCTCCCATCAGATAGAAAGCATGTTTTATTTTGGCAACCTCTTCCTCCTCCTCAGGAAACTTGATGTAAATTGGGATTAAATCACAAATTGCCAGAACTACCTGGATTAGGATGCGGCTCATAGTAGCCTGGCTTATCCCGCTGAGGAGGGCTGAGGTTGCCTGGAAGGTCCCTCGTGCCAACACATTAAGAGTGGCACACAGGCGTACTATGCCTGGAATGGAGTGAGTGCGTTTGGTGGATGGCTCGATTTTGGTCTTAATCTGATCATATAGGGACTGTAGTGCAGCACGATTCAGACGGAAGCGGCTCCTGATCTGCTCGTCACTTAAGTCCCATACTGAAAGGCGGATTGCAAAGGAGCGGGGTGCCCTAAGCCTCACAACACCCCGCTCCCTTTCCTCCTGCTCTTCCAGCATACGCATACATCCATCCACCCAGACACCATACATCACCCTCTTATCCATCACACACACTAAAGATATATACAAAAACAAAAAAAAAAAAAAAAAAACAATCACACACAACACACACACAAACAATCACACTACACACACACCCGCTACAATGCAGCTCACCACAAAACCAGAACTATAGTGGTCCAAACCACCAGCCTGCTGAAAACCAGCTTTCTAAGTTAAGCACAACCAAGAGGGGAGTTGCTGCACAGCCCACAAAAGGCCCCAAAATCAAGCCTTACTTGCTGTATGCTACACAAAATTTGCAGATGCCACCCAAACCAAGCTCCTAAAGAAACAGCACTGATGTCAGAAATCACCCAACAAGCCACAGAGAGTGAGGACAGAAACCAGACAGAGGCTCAAATGAGCTAAGGGAAGCGAGCACAGCACCACACCACAGCCTTTGCCACAGTGTAAGAATAGCAGAACCTACTTCATTCCTTCCTTTTATACTTCATTTTCAAAAGTGACAGGTCCGCTTTGCCGCCTTTTGCGTCGCTCTGCTCTTTCCGGGCGCCAATTAGCCGACCCAGGTGTGCGTAAAACAGAGTGCGCACGCGCACGCTAGTAGCGCTACTAGCGTACTTGAGCCGTAACGTGCGTGCATTAACGGACATGGGCCAAAAATCAGGTGGGGACCAATGAAAGTGAAGCTGTTTTTTTTTTAAATAGCCGTTAGGCTAAGCACATGTCACAAGGGTTGCAGATACATCAGTCCATTGTTGGATTTGGGTGTGTGTTGTTTGTTGATTGAGGTCTGTAATGAGTTAATTGGCTAACACACATGCTTCTGTCAGTGCAGTGGAGGTGTGCCTAGAAGGAACTGGGCTGTATGTGTGAATCAATTAAGTGGGCTGCTTTTGGATTGGCTGTTAGAGCACATAAAACCTGCCCAAGCCTAAGAGATTGCGATGCCATTCTGTAGTGTGCATGCGTGCTTGTGGGGTGTTGATTTGTGTGTGTGTGCAGCTACAGGATGGAGCCAAATACAGGACATCTGCCGGCCACAGCAGGCCCGAGTAGGAGTTTGGTGGGTGCTGTGCGCAGACCTCCCTTACGGAAAAGGGCACAGCCTGAAGGTGGGGCAGCACCCCAGGCTAAGCGCCCAGGTGCCAAGAGGGAGCCTGAATTTAATTTGGCTGAGAATAATCATCTTGTGCGCCTGACACTTGCGAAATGGGAGCTGCTTTTTGGCTCCCAAAGCAAGTCCATAGGCAAACAAGAAAGAAGCAAACTGTGGGATGCCATTGGTGTGGAGCTTAGTAGCACAGCTCAACACCCACGTAGTGGCCCATCCTGCAGGAAACGCTTCTACACTTTGCGAGGGGCCCTTATGAAAAAGATGAATCACGATCTTGATGTGGACAGTGGGTTCATCCAGGCTCCAAAGAGTACCTACAGGCCGTATGAGGAGATGCTGAAGGCCAAAATCCCACTGGCTCGGCTGCAGGGTGTGGATCCTGGGGATGACACCACCGGTTGGGCTGAAGGTACATATTTTCTGCCTTTTACAATAACCTAATGTTAATGTCTGTGATTAGCATTTTTACATTCTGACCAACTAACTGTAGGACCTTTGAAGTATTACATTATAGCTAAAACATTTGTAACTTTTCTGTCTGTTGCTTTATGCATAGGTGCACATGCTGCTGTCCGGGATGTGGCTCCGGACAACCAAGCTCCTGCCCTTCCAGCAACCTCAAGGCTACCCCAGTCTGCCATTGAAGGTATTTACCCATTATTTGTTTGCTGGTTTTTTGAAAAACAAATGGGTGTGGGAGCAGCTCAAGCAATAAAGGTTTGCCCTGTTGACTATTAATAATATGTGGGTGCGCCCTAATTGCACGCCCACTGTAACACTCACAGTCAGTAACTAACAAGGCCCTAACATGTGTAGATATGTAGGATGCCAGAGATGTGTAGCCATATATCGGCCTATCAATGTGTGAGCCACACTTGGCTTGATTAGTCTATATTAGTGAAAGAGCTGCTCACACACCTTAATGCAGGTTGTATTTTGGCACGCACATTAGCTATGGCTCAATGTTGGTTTTATTTTGCACTAGCTCCCATGCCCTTGGCCCCAGCATCTCCTCCGGATCCCACCTACTCTTTGGATGTCGGTAAGTGCATGTGTTCACCTTGCTTGATCCACTTTGACTCAAGTGCATGTGTCTCATTTGTCTTTTTTCTTTGTAGGCCAAGTGACTGGTTCATCTTTGGACCCCACTTCCGATGTTGCCGGTCAACAGGACCCTGTTGGTGTGTAGAGCAATACATAATGTATCCTTTATGCTGTTTAGGTAACACTGGTTCAATTTGGTTAGTCTACTAAGCTACATGTTTGCTTGGTAAACTTGAAGATGCCTCTTGGGAGTGCTGGTTGCCTCCCCAGGGTCAGTCTATTAGTTATTTTAGTGATAGCAATGTATATTTGCGGACATATTTTGAGGAAAACATTCACTGTAGTAGTTTGCTGAATCTTTAGACCCTTTTTTTTTTGGTTTTAGTTGACCCCAATATCGGAAGTGGCTGTCCAGAAAGGGCCCCTCAAGTTCCAGCTGCCAGAGATGAGGGTAAGTGGTTTTGCCTTGCTCTAGTATGTCTTTTGGCTCTAATGTTGTGCCACTTGCTTCTGGCAACTTGTGTGTCCACATCTATTTTCAAGGTCCAATCTCGAGTGAGGACCCCACTCCAGACATCTGGGATATTGCGGGTATGTTTAATTTAAGCAATGTTTATGATGAGATTTGCAGAAATTAGTGCGTCTTAGTCCTGTAACATACATGTTAACAATCTGAGTTTAACCAAGACCTTTGGTCTACTGTGTATTTCTAAAAATTTGAGAGGTATGACCTCGATAGCCTAACCAGGTTACATTAGAGTTTGGCCCACAGACCTACTAACCTGATTTTCCTGTTTAGCATTTGCCAACTTGGCCGACATCTCTGATGTTGATTCGCGACTCTCTGGCAGCGCTACCTCGAGCCTACCTGGGCTGGAGGACACGCAGGTAACATGGCTGATGTAGACGACCTCTAAACCCATTGGCATATTCGTGGGTAGTGGAAGAAGCAACATGTAACATTTCATTTCATTGTTGTTTTGGCAGGAGGCGGAACCAGAACCCCAAGCTGGGACCTCTTCCCAAGTCCCATGTGGCCAAGCTTCAGAGGCTCAGACAAGGGTAAGTTGTCTAGTGAGTGTTTATGGTAACTTTTGGGAGGGGCATAGCTGCATTTGTTCCGTATGACTAAAATGTGGTTTACTATTTTTTTAGCCTACTACCACAGCAAGAGGAGGTGTGGCACCAACCAGTGCCGATTTCTACACACTAGGGGTCCGGATGCTGGAGGACTACAGTCGCCAACAGCCGCGTGATGGAACTAATGAGCGCATTGCGGCGTTGGAAAATCAGGTGCTGATGTGTCAGCAACAAAATGAGGGCCTGCAGCGCCAGGTGGACCAGTTAAGGCAAAACCTACAACAGAACCAGGACCTTGGTCGCCTTGCCAATGTTATCGAACAATCTGTACAGCGGCAGGAAGAGGCAATACAGCGCCAGGCAGAGGCAATACAGCGGCAGGACCAAACTTTGTTGTTGATACAACAGCTCATACAACAGCAGTCTATATTTTTTACTGCACTGTTGTCCCCCAACACCGCCCCTAGCAATGACTCCCAACCTCCCCGGCCACCCAGCCAAGAATATTAATTTTGTATCTTTTTGTTTATGTAAATATATTTGCTTCACCCACCTCTAAATTGTGTGTTTCCTAAGACCTCGCTAATAACACAGTCAGGGATGAGTATCTGGATCTACATATGTGAATGTATTGGTCAATGTAGCCCACACATTGGAGCCCATAGCTTACTATGGTTAACACCTGAAATGGCTCAAAAGGTATGGCTACATTGACCCACAAATGTTTTAGGAGACAGCTAAACTAGGCTTTGCAATGCAACACACTGGTATGATGTGTATCAAAAATGTTTTAATGTAAACAATGGCCAACACGGCCAACCTTGGCCAACAACGGCCATCAAGAGACCAGCCTTCCCCCCCACCCTAACGACGCCGTCGGCGCCTCTTCCGGGCCAGCAGCATCAGCTTCAGGAGCCGGATCTCCCGCCACAGTCTGCGATGCTGGTTTTCACAAGCTGTAGAAATGTAGAAACAACAATTTATTAATAATTTGGCAGTGACCTCAACAGACACAGATGTAGCAATGTAATGTCATTGTGTCCAATTAGGTGACACTCACATTAACATTGTTGACCACTGTGTGCTTATTGGTTAACATTATATGAGTACTATTGACTGGCAGGAATGTGAACAACACATCCCAAGCATACATTTTAGCTTAAAGTGTACCAACACCCACGGGTGATCGGCCCGGGAATCTATCTGATTCCCTGCCCCATCACCTCCCTCCCCGCGGGACATCCAAGATCGGGATGTCCCTGGGTGTGAAACACCCCCCAAACACCAAAATACCTACCTCAGTTTCTGTGTGGCAGTGCCGCTGGGCCCTCCCTGGTGCCCCTCTAGACGTGTGCGTGCCTGCGCCGGCCGTCTGTGAATTGCCGGCGCAGGCACGCCCCCGTAAAAAGGGGCGCGGGGGAGGCGGAGGAGGAGGCAATTTGCAATGGCTTGTACATTTTTGGGAGTCAACGTGAGTTCAGGGGGTTGTCACACAGCGGTGCCGATCAGGGGTGCCCCACCGTAGTGGAACAACACCCAGGAAAGTCAAAATCCTGGTTGTTGTTCCAGTTTAACTCTTGGGAAGCAAAGAAGGTCTAATTCCCTGTGTGTCCATTTTTGTGTTTAGTAACAGCCAAACATCAGGGCCTAAGTCCGAACGAGTCCACGAGTTTACCCTATAATGTTACAGGTCCAGACCTAATCGGGCCCATTTGGTTGTGTCTAACGCAAAAATAGTCTCGATAGGGCCTAATGAAGGATGTGAGCCAACAATCAAGCATGCAAACAGGCATGTTGGATTATTGTGCCAACACATTGAAAAGAGATTTGTGTGAAATTAACACATAGGTAAATTTAAATTGGCTGCTGATGTGACTAGAAGACATAGGTTTCACAAGTCTTTAGGCATATGAAGTGGGATGTACTCACCATCGCAGCTGTGGCGGGGGCCCATGCTGCTGGCCGTCCCTGGAGCTGGGGTGGGGAGGAGGGTCTCTGGCTCCGTCTGCGTCGCAACATCTGTCAACATAAAGCAAAAGGCAAAAACAAAATTAGTGGGCAAATGACACATGACTATTTGACATCCATCTGGTTATTGAGTCTGAAAATGCAAAGGCTTGCATGGTTACATACAGGTTGACCTAAATTAGCATATTTCCTGGACCATGAGTTAATGTCAATTTGTAAGGCTTCACACATGTATCCCTAAAGAGAATGTGCAAATAACATAGACAGTGCTATTTAAAGGAATCATTTGCAGTTTTTAGCCTAAGGTTAATAGTGGGCCACATGTTGGAGCGGGAACAACTTAACCCAAGAAAAGAAATGCAAACACCCATCATGGTGTTGCCAGAAACATAGGGGTGGTTGACAGTTGGCTCGCACTGTAGTGGGGTTTGTGATGTTAATGTACATTAGCAAACCAGCTGACACAATGGACCAGGAAACGTGTCTGTTAAAAGTGGTCCAAGACCCAGGATTGTTAATATTCAGTGTGTTAGTCTACTTTGGCAGAGCCACAAAATTTTAAGCTTCAAACACCCCTGCCTTCCGCACATCACTCCTCCAGTGTGTGCGCACGCGCATGCCAGTATGAAACATAGCGCAGGCGCACACACATCTAGAGTGCCACACAGGAGGCAGGGACGCTGGCTTCTGGCAACCCCAAAGAGTTAAGTAGTTTGTGGTTTTTGGTTTGGGGGTGGCCCAGGGTGAGGGATGTGATTGGGCAGGGAAGGCGGGAGAATCCAAGCAATCTCATCAATGTTTGTTGGTCCACTTTAAAGAATGACATAAATTCCAAATTGAGATGGCTAACAACATACACTTACCACGACTATGCCCGAGGAGAATGCTTCGCCAAAACTCCATGGAGGTGCCGCCTATATGATGCCCTGCAAATTAGAGAGGAATGGCAAGGGCTAAGCAAAATTGGTCAGATGAAACCTGTCACAGACTAACAATTAAAACATGTGCACTCACCAGGGGATGAAGCGCCACTTGAATCCCAGGGAGGGCTCTGAGGAGGAGGCGGGGAGCCTCGGCTCCTCACACTCTGCTCCGAAGATCCACCAGGCAAAGGACCACCCTCCTCCCTCTCACTCCCTGCTTGAGAGGGGGCCCTTGCCTGGTGAGAGTCCTCAGACGCAGAGTGTGAGGAGCTGAGGCTTGATCCAGCCTGCCCCCCAGCAGCACACTCCTCTGGGGCGTCATCCCCTTCCTCCCCTGGGTCCTCTAAATAGGACCCGCGGGAGGGACCCTCCCCCGATGACTCCCCCGAGTCCGCCTGCCTGGTTCGGGGGAGGAATCCCTTCCCACGTTTCCCCAGGGGAGGACGCTTATCTGTGTTGAGGAGGTGAAAGGAAATAATTAATCTAAAGAGCAAAAAAGGACACAGCTTAGCAGATGATTATGCACAAAGGCAAAAAAGAACTTAAGCTTTAACTTACCTGATGCGTAGGCATCATATAGGCGGTACACGCCTTCTGGGTCCCGGCGCTTAAAATCTGACCATTTTTGCTGAATCGAACGGATGGTCAGGTCCGTCTGGAAGCGCCGGGACACAGTGGCCTTCACCTCCATGGCAAGGCGTTTCTTAGCTCCTCGGGCATAGTCGTATTCTGACTTGCAGAAGTCCTATGAAAAAAACAAAACCAAAAAAAAAGGAAAATTAATACATGACATCAGAACAATGTCATAAACAGTTAAACAGAGAAAAGATCTAAGTGGACCCACACCCAGGATTAACATTAATCTGGGTTTGGGTGCACTTTGGTGTGGCTCCAATATTGTGGGTGGCCCACTGTCTGCAACCCCCTTGGAAGGCCACAAATACACCGCTGAGGACACTCCCACGTCACTCCGCAAGCCAAACACAGTGCTCCAAGCCGGTGTTGTATGCGCATCCAAGGCCGTTGGGAGGTGCATACAAGCTCAGCTGTGTCTGCACGGCAAAGTACGCATGTGGCGTTTGACTCTAACAGGGAGTGCGGCTGCACCCAAAATGCAAATATGTCTGGTGCCGGGGTACACCCTGCTAGAGGTAAACGCAATAGGCATGCGCAGCTCACGCATGCACAGATGTGACGGGGCAGAGGTAAATTTTAGGCCCCTCCAGGGGGGGGGCATCCCAGCAGGACATCCACAATGGGGATGCCCCACGGGGATTGTTAAAATTTGGTCTGACAACAAATACATTTCAGACCCTATCCCCCCTGTGTGTCCTATCCCCCCTGTGTGTTCAGCAACTTTAAACATAAAACAAAATAAAAAAAATACTCACTTTGACCACCTGGCCATTTACGCGGCTATCCACCCTTGTGCGCCTTTTCTTACTGGGCCCCGGAGGGGAAGGGGTGGGAGGGGGGCTATTTGGGGAAGGTGAGGTAGGTGGGGGAGGTGGGGGAGGGGTGGTGGGGCCGGAATCTGAGGAGGAGCTGGGGAGGCGCATCACTCTTCGCTTGGGAGCCATATTGGAAACGCTAAGGAGGAAACAGGAACCGGAAATGACGCTAGCGACATTAGACCAAAAAACCCAAAAAAAAAAAAAAAAAATACGCTCCGCGCCCCAGCAACAAGCTATTCTCAGCTATGTGCAAGCTAAGTGGCGGAAAAACTAAAATTACTATTTAAAACAAGCTATTGGCCTAAGCGCGAGACAGTTTTACCTTAAGGTGGCGTTGAAACGCAAAGGAGGATCCCGGAACCGGATATGACGCTAGCAAATGTGCTTCTAAATTCGAACACAAACATGCGCGCAACAGGGACAAGCTAATATAAGCTCTAGGCACGCTAAGTGGCGGACACAACAAAAATATACGCTGCTAAACAAGCTATTGGCCTAAGCGCTAGACAGTTTTACCTTAAGGTGGCGTTGAAACGCAAAGGAGGATCCCGGAACCGGATATGACGCTAGCAAATGTGCTTCTAAATTCGAACACAAACATGCGCGCAACAGGGACAAGCTAATATCAGCTCTAGGCACGCTAAGTGGCGGACACAACAAAAATATACGCTGCTAAACAAGCTATTGGCCTAAGCGCTAGACAGTTTTACCTTAAGGTGGCGTTGAAACGCAAAGGAGGATCCCGGAACCGGATATGACGCTAGCAAATGTGCTTCTAAATTCGAACACAAACATGCGCGCAACAGGGACAAGCTAATATCAGCTCTAGGCACGCTAAGTGGCGGACAAAAAAAAAAAAATAATACGCTGCAAAACAAGCTAGGGCCAAAGGCGCAACGATTTATTAGCTGCATTTAGCAGGGAAATCTACATACTGTAATGCATAGGTCCTTCTAAAGCATACACCGTTGTGCTTAAATATAAAAATCTAATTCCTTCAAAAATTCAACACACAATCAAACTAGACTAATACCTGAAAATGTAGCACACATGAGAATGCATAACGGGTTGTTTTGAGCTGGTACGACTGAATGTAAATTCTGCTATATGTGGCCAGGCACGCTCACAACTACAGTGTATTCATTAACAACGACTGGGGTCGCGGAAAGTGAATTCCTTGAAACTGGCAGAAGGACACATGTATGAACAGCACAGCGACGCACAACGCAGCGCAGCGAGGCACAGCGACGCTCGCGCCGCCAGATAGCGAATTAAAACAGCGACTGCACAAACACCGACCAACACAGATTCATCAATGACAGGGCTGCCGAATAGCTTGGGCGCTGACACTTTCTAAGAGCGAACGTGACCGACCAACCTGACAGGCTACAAAATAGCTTTACAAGGCCCGTTTGTGTGTAAAACCAGGGAATTTGATGCCAATGAGTTTGGGTGGAGGAGACGCAATTCCCATGTCACTCACAACATTACATTGTGAAACAAAAAAAAAAAAAAAAAAAAAAACAATAACCAGCCACATTCATCAAACATATCAATATAAACATGTGTGGAATTTTTTCCCAACAAAAACAACACAAAAACAACTAAAATCAATCATTGCAGCGTCTGCCATTGAAATGTATGGGAGAGCGGCAGGTAGCGCCAGGTAATACGTGTCGCTGTGAAGGAATTTGCTGCGGCGCTGTTCGTTCCAGGCGGCTTCATGATGAATCCCGCGCTTGCTGTCGCTCTCGCCGGCGCTAGCCTCATTTTGCGTGATAAATGCGTCATTGTGACCGCCGCCGGGCGTACTGGAGTCGGTAGTCGCCGTTAGCTGCCGCTACCTGGCGCTCTGCAGACACTACCTGGCGCTATCGCTTGATGAATAAGGGCCAAAGAATCACTGCCATGTGGGAGACCCAATGTAATAAAAATCAAAGTGCCAGCAGCCAACGTCCAAAGAGAGAAGAGGGGAAGGAGTGACTCAGGCTCGTCACCCGGCTTCCCGTGCCGCTTCTGCTGGGTGAGGCTGATTCCCTACTAACGCCAGGTATAGGCAGATGAGCGTCTGTATAGCGGTGCTTAGAGTGACCGCTAGTAGACGGGCATTGGGCGCTGTAACAGAGCGCCTCAGTCGCTGTAGTAAGACGGCTGGCATTGATGAATATGATGTGTGTTGGGCACTCTAACACCAGTAAAGCGATGCAGGGAGCGAAAGGTAGCGCCAGCTCAGTACGTCCGACACTCGGTGCTCTACACCATACTTATCAAAAAAGGACACACACACAGTGTCGACGCTCTAAAGCTGGTCGCAATAGCATAGAGCGCCAGACATTGTGTGATTAAAGTCTGTTTCTGTCACATATCCACCAGTAACAAAGTGAAAAAACAAATGGAATGACATTGTTATAACACTGTGACATTAACACTTTAGTGTCAGACCTGTAATGACAATTCTGCATAAAAATATAAAAAGTGAAAGAAATGTATAAAAGTGTTTGTTTGTAGTCAGGAGACGTCACACAATGATTGGAGCAAAAAAAAAAAAAAGGCCAAACACGCTATTTTAACACAACCAAATTAAAGCCAATTGAAATGTATGGGAGAGCGACACTGAGCGAAAGGTAATACCTGGCGCTCTGGAAGCTAGAACGCCAGAGCTATACGCTGACCCGCCTGTAATAATACATCGGACGCTACATGGCGCTGTTAAGAGTTGCTCAACAGTTTCGCCTTCATAAATGTGGTTTTGCCTACAGCGCCCAGCGTTCACCAGATGCTACCTGCCGCTACGAGGCACTACCTGGCGCTAGCGTTTCTTAAATAACCCCCCTAGTCATCAGCAGAGACGAAGGTAGCCAGTGAAAGTGAGCACGCTGATTGGTTGAGCAGGCTGGTTGAGCGCACTCATTCTCGCCCGTCGTAGGAGCGACAGGAAGGTGAGTGACCCAGGGGCATACATACAGCAGGGCATCCCAATTCAGGACGCCCCCACTGAGAGGAACAACACCCTGAAAAGTGAAAGTCGGGTGTGTTGTTCCTCTTTGAACCTATGTGCCCCTGATCTCCAGCATTATGGGGCTTATTTAAGAAACGCTAACGCCGGGTAGTGCCAGGTAACAACATGTAGCATCGGGTGAACGCTGGGCGCTGTATGTGAAAAGCACATTTAAGTCAATCTGGTGAGCGCCTCTAATAGCGTCATGTAGCGTCACATGTATCACTAGCGGTGGCTCAGTGTAAAGCTCCGGTGTTGTATGTTCAGCAGCGCCATGTAGCACCTGTCGCTCAGTGGCGCTCTCCCATACATTTCAATGGTGTTTCATTTGGTTGTTTATAAATAGCGTGTTGCTAAAGTATTTTTTACAATTTTTGTCTCAAATCATTGTGCGTCCTCTCCTGCCCGGCAACCAAACACTTATATAGTGATTATTTTTTTTTTTTTAATACAGAATTGTATGTGCAGGTCGGTCATTGCAGTGTCAGTGTCACAGTGTTACACAGAGGCCGATTCATTAATAGCGCCAGGTAGCGACAGATGAGCGCCAGTAGCGTGATTTTCACAGCGCCAGCTAGTATTCGCTGTGCTTGGCCGGGGTTTGCTTGTTGACAGCGACTCAGTCGGTGTGCGGTAATGTTGAATGCGGGGTTAGGGGTCGATGTTTCACAGGTTCAGCGTTGTATGGGTGCGCCTGACAGCGAATGGCCAGAGCGAACGGCTTGCTGCAGATTCATTAACAAATCACGCTCAAAAATTTCTCGCGCTGTGAATTCCTTGTTTAAACCCCAGAGCGCTGGCGGCGATGTGTGTAAAGTAGTTTTTAACCCCCAAACAACCATTTTTTTTAAATGTAAAAATTATACAAGTTTTTCTAAACATTTTGTAATATGAATACATGAATATCAGACCTGTAATATCAATTCTGCACATATTTTTTTTTTTTTTTTTTTTACCTTTAAAAAAAAAAATCTAACATTGCAGAAGTGGTCACAGAATTTTTGACAGTTAAAAAAAAAAAAAAAAAAAAATCAATTAATTATGCATATTAAAAGATTGCTCCATTGAAATGCATTGGAGAGCGCCAGGGAGCGCCAGGTCATACCTGGCGCTGTGATGGGATTAGCAGCGGCGCTGTTCGTTGCAGTCGGCTACATGATGAATCCCGCGCTAGCTGACGCTCTCGCCGGTGCTAGCCTCATTTAGCGTGATAAATGCGTCATTGTGACCGCCGCCGGGCGTACTTGAGTCGGTAGCCGCCGTTAGCTGGCGGTACCTGACGCTCGTCAGACACTACCTGGCGCTAGCCCTTGATAAATAAGGCCCACAATGTCATTCCATAAGTTTTTCGCTCTGGTGCTGGTGTTTATGTGTTGAGAAACAGACTTTTATCACACAGCGTCTGGCGCTTGAGGCTACAGCGCCCAGTTTTAGAGCGCCGATGCTGTGTGTGTCGTTTTTTCGTGAATACAGGCTTCAGCGTTGAGTGCTGGGCGCACTTAACTGGTGCTACCTATCGCTCGCTGCAGCGTTGTCCTGTTGTTAGATGTAGCGTCGTCTTGGGCGCTTTGATCTCGGGAAACCACCTAGCGTTCTCCATTGGCTCTGCAGTGAATCAGGGAGAGGCTTCTACAGCGCCCCCTGCAGACATCACATTTATCAATGCTGGGCAGGATACTACAGCGTCACTTGTCTGGCTGCTAAGCTAGGTTATAGCGGCAGACACCCACTTACAGCGTATAGACGCTCACATGGCAATACGTGGCGCTAGTCTTAGGCCCTTATTTAACAAGGGATAGCGCCAGGTAGCGACTGGTGAGCGAACGGTAATGACGGTCACCGCCACGAGAACGCCGGCTCCCCACCACAATCACACATTTATCAAGCCGATCCTGCTTAGCGACTGAGATAGCGCCAGATAGCGACTCATTCATCATTATTCCAGCCTCACCCCACAACGCCAGCGAGCGACCTTGAACAGCGACAGGTATCACCTCTCGCTACCTGGCGCTCTCCAATGCATTTCAATGGAACAATCTTTAAATATTAATAATTAATTGATAATAATAATTTTTTTTTTTTTTTATGTGAAAAATTCTGTTACCACTTCTGCCATGTTAGATTTTTTTTTTTAAGGTAAAAAAAAAAAATAAAAAAAAAATTTGTGCAGAATTGATATTACAGGTCTGATATTAATGTATTCATATTACAAAATGTTTTTATAAACTTTTTTTGGTTTCAAAAAATATGGTTTGGGGGTTAAAAAACTACTTTTAACCCATCACCACCAGCGCTCTGGGGTTTAAACATGCATTTCATAGCGCGAGAATTTTTTGAGCGTGATTTGTTAATGAATATGGTGGGAGCCGGTCGCTATGGCCATTCGCTATCATGCGCACCCATACATCGCCGAACCTGTCAAACAGCGACTCCTCACCCAATATTCAACATTACTGCACACCGACTGAGTCGCTATCAACAACCGGACAACGGGCAAGCACAGCGACTACTAGCGGGCGCTGTGGAAATACCGCTACAGTCGCTCAACTGTCGCTACCTGGCGCTATTAATAAATCAGCCTCCCCGCCTCCCCATTGACCTTCCGAGCTCCGTTGTGGATTATATAATCCATATTCATATATTCTTCCCGCTCACATGTGGATGAGATCCCATAAAGCCATGGCCAGCTCCCATCCAGCCGCCGTGGCTGCACACAGCAAGTTACGCCGGTGCCGCCAAGCGTCACGCCCGAGCCGCCATGGCTTTTTCTGTTCATTATAAGGTGGAGGCTCCAGGTCTATTTATAACAATGCTGATGGGGATCATTGCAGCAAACAGATCTGAATTTGCATCAGTTTCTATGAGACATCAGGCGCCAGAAATACGCTTCAGTGTGACATAATGTGAGGGGGACGCGCCGTCTGTATCCAGGAGATTCATGAGCAGAGGGAAGATAGAAATATAACCAGCAAACGTCATACCTCCCAACTGTCCCTCTTCTGAGTCCCTGTCCCTCATTGTTCTCATTAGACCTTCTTTGAGGTGTAACATGCAGATCTGCAGCAATTAATGATTAATTTGGATATTTAAAGTGTTTCTATTGTAACCACTCTTCTATCCTTCCTGCAATGAGTGGGCTTGGCTTAAATTTTACATTGTCCCTCTTTCCCACCCTAAAAAGTTGGAAGGTATGGTTAAAGTGGACCAAAACCCAGGATTTTGACTATCCTGGATTTTGGTCCTTGCCCCGGGAGCACCCCGATCGGGGATGCCCCACTGTGTGAAACCTCCCAGGTCCCCCAAACAAACTCACCTCTTCGCGGTCCAATGACGCATGCGCGGCCGCTCCTCCAATCAGCACACTCGGATCCACTTAAGCCCCTTCGTCCAGGAGTTCTTCTAATACGAGTGAATTCGAGCGTGCTGGCGGCCCCACCCCCCGGCTACCCTCAGCGGCCGTCAGCGCGTTCGGAGCCGCTCGCCTTAGCCGAAGTGACTTCAGCAGATCCAAGCGTGCTGATTGGACGAGCGGCCGTGCATGTGCCGTAGGAGGGTTTTCACAAAGCTGGGCAAGGACCAAAGCTGAGAATAGTCAAAATCCTGGGTTTTGGTCCACTTTAAACTGTCCCATCAGGACACAAAGCTAGGGAGAGTGGACGCTGTTCAGTGAGGGACAGAAAAGAAGAGGGACATTGCCTGTTCTCATTGCACCTTGAAGACGGGCAGCTGCTGGGGCACATTCTGGGCATGCAGTACAGCTCATCTGTGGGCGCACCTTCATTATATCATTTTTGGCTTGGATAAACTATTTAATTGTGAGCACACCTGGCATTAGACCATGTAGAGCTTTGATAAAATATTGAATTTCCCTCTCGCTTTAATAAAATATTTAACATCCCTGTCGCACCAGGCCTATCTGAATGGGGGGCACAGGCACACACAGCCGGAGGGTGGACAATTCATTCCTTTGTAATAGATTGCTGGGCATTATGGTACACCGCAATCTATTGTGAATGGCTGGAAGCCGCACATGGCAAGAGCCAAGAGATACAGTGATACTGCAGGATTTCACACAGGGGGCATCCCAATTCGAAATCACCCCGTTAAAGTGGAACAAAGACCATATACATGAGTTGAGCCACTTTAAGAGATTTCCCTAGCTTCCAGGGGAGTTTACGGGGCAAATCGGGATGCCCCGCAGTGTAAAACCCCTTGGTAGCCTGTAAACTCCCCTTGAACATTCTAAAGTACCCCCAGCATGCAAGTCTGCCAAATATGGCAAGTGTGAAGGGTGCGGATGCTGCCAGCTGCCCGCATGTGCACTGTGGGATCGAGGATCTAGACCATTATACATGAGAGGTCAGGTTTTTTCACACAGCGAACCATGCCAAATGAGGGAGCCCCTAGGAAAGGAAATCAAATGGCCTTAGACTCCAACCTGGTCCTCTTTAAAGTGGACCAAAACCCTGGATTTTTTCTATCCCACATCCTCTACGTACAGATTGCTCACATTAAAAACCATCCTATCTGCATCTACTGCATGTTATGAGCCTTTAAACGTCCAAGATGGCGGATCATGGAGCATCAGGCTGCCTGCAAACAGGAAGTGCCTTCTAACTGTGCTGCTCTGCATGCTGGGATTGCTGACCTTTTCTTGACCCCAGCTCTTCTCTGTCTGAGCAAAGGACAGCTATAACCCAGCCGCCTGCACTTTATCCTGCTCTCCTGAGTCAAGATGGCAGCGCCCGTATCCTAAAGTCCTGAACAGAGTTGCAGCCCAGTGGGGGGAAATAATAATATGTTAGGGAGTAAAAACGTAAAATATATTAATGTTAGATGTTGGGGAATCGTTTTATAAGGGTTTGAGCTTTTCAATAAATCATGGTGAAGGTCCAGTTTAATTTTGGGAACACCTGGCATTAGACCCTGTAGAGCTTTGATAAAATATTTCCCTCTCGCTTCAATAAAACATTTAATTTCCCTCTTGCACCAGGCCTAACTGAATGGCAGGCCTTAGACTCCAACCTGGCCAAAAATGTGTTTTGGTCCTCTTTAAAGTGGACCAACACCCAGGGGTGATCGGCCCGGGAATCTATAAGATTCCGATCACCTCCCTCACCGCGGGGCATCCGAGATCGGGATGTCCCGTGGGGTGAAACCCCCCCCCCAAAAGCCCCAAAAAACCTTACCTTATCGGCAACGGATCAGCCGCCGCAGCCTCCCGCGCGCCCCTCTAGCAGTGCGCGCGCCCGCGCCGGCCGTTTGTGAATGGCCGGCGCGGGCGCGCGCCCTGTATGAGGGACGCGCGGGAGGCGTCGGCGGCTTATCCGTCACTTGTCCGTCGCCGAAAAGGTACGTTTTTTGGGGCTTTTGGGGGGGTTTCACACAGCGGGACACCCTGATCTCGGATGCCGCGCTGAAGTGGACCAACACCCAGGATAGTGAAAATCCTGGGTGTTGGTCCACTTTAAAGTGGACCAAAACCCTTGATTTTGGTTTTAGGCCTTGCCCCCGGAGCACTCCAATGTGGGATGCCCTGCTGTATGAAACCCCTCAGGTCGGCCACCAAAACTCACCATTCCCCGGTCCTATCGTGCATTCGCGTCCTCTCGTTCAATTAGCGTTCTCGACTGCGATCATGTCAAATTGTTTTGGACTCGTCTTGTGCTGGGTTTACACGTTTGCATCAATTGGCTGTTCGCTCAGAGAGCGACTGACCATACGAATCTTCTGCGATTGAGCGTTTGGTTCAGACGCTAATGCGATCTGTTCTCAAAGCAAAACACTTTTTTGGAGGGCGACTTCTGTTTACAACCATCAAGCGATAGGATATACTTACTTTAAAGTAGACCTAAATTGGATTTAGGATGCCCCTGTGTGTGAGACCTGCATCTCTCCTGCAATGCCATGGTGCATACAGGGCTTCGTCTCCAATCAGAATAGCTTGCCGGGTGACGCCAGCCAATCAGAATAGATAGTTTCACCCTGATATCCATTCTGAATGAATGAAGCGCTGGGTGCTTCCCTCCAGCTGATGCCTGTCCATAATGGCCATTCAGAACTGCCTGGTGTGGGTGCACGCATCACCCAAGGGAATATAGGTGGGCAGGCTGATTCATTACTAGCGCCAAGTAGCGTCAGATGAGCGTCTGTAGCGCGGATTTCAGAGCGAATGCTAGTAGTCGCTGTGCTCGGCCATGGATCATTGTTTTAGAGCGCCTCAGTCGCTGGCCGGCATTGATGAATATGTTGTGTAAGCCGCAGTACTACGCTGTATGGGAGCGAACGGTAGCGCCAGCTCAGTGCGGCCGACTCACACCACATTCATCAAAAAAACAGCTGCCAGCGCTCAAAATCGGGTCGTTGTAGCCCAGAACGCCAGAAGCTGTGTGATAAGTCTGTTTTTGAACATGTACTCACTAGTAACAAAGCGAAAACACATGGAATGACATTGTTATAACATTGTAACATGAACACTTTAATACCAGACATGTAAGGACAATTCTGCATAAAAATATAAAAAATCAAAAAAGTTTTCAAAAATGTCATTTTCTAGGCCAGGATACATGTCAAAATGATTTGAGATTTTATTTAAAAAAAATGTAAAAAATTGGGATCAGGAAAGGGATTTAAGGATCGTCCATAGAAATGTATGGGAGAGCGGCAGGTAGCGAGAGACGTGGCGCTCTGCAAGGCTAAACGCCAGCGCTGTACGCTGAGCCTGTGATAATGATGAATAGAACGCTACATGGCGTTGTTCTAGTCGCTCTACAGATTCAGCTTCATAAATGTGTAATTGCGTGCCGTCTCCGGCTTTCACCTGCCGCTACCTGGCGCTACCTGTCGCTGCCTGCCGCTATCCCTTCATGAATAAGGCCCATAGCAGACATACCGGGGAAGGGTAACCAGGGAATCTGCCGGCTCTGGAATCTTTTAGACCCCAGGGCCATGACTTCAGGGGTTAGGTTTGATTTAATGCTAAAGATTTTTGCATACCTCCTAACTTTTCAGGGTGAAAAAGAGGGACAATTGTTAAATGAAGCCACAGTTACAACATTAGAAACACTTTGAATAGGCAAATGAACCATTTATTGCTGCATGTTACATGTTACAAATGAGAACAACGAGGGGCTCAAAATCAGGGTCCGTTGGAAGGTTTGATTTTTGTACAATTCATTCCAAACTGAAAAAATGTCACCACTCAGGTGTAATATCATACCTCCCAACTGTCCCTCTTTTAAGTCCATGTCCCCCTGTTCCTGGTTGTTTTTATCTGTCCCTCTTTGAGATGTAACATGCAGATATGCATCAATAAATCATTAATTGTTTCTATTGTTGTAACAGTTACATGGGCAGGCTGATTCATCACTAACGCCAGGTAGCGACAGATGAGCGTCTGTAGCAGGCATTTTCAGAGCGCCCGCTAGTAGTCACTGTGCTCAGCCGTGGGTCGCTACTTCATAGCGACTCAGTCGCTGTCCAGTAATGTTGAATACATTGTGAGGAGTCGGTATTTGACCAGTACAGCGCTGTATGGGAGCGCATGTTAGCGACTGCTCATAGCGACCGACTCACACCATATTCAGCAAAAAAAACAGCCTCACAAATCTCTGGCGCAGAAAAATGCTTGTTTGAAGCGCAGAGCGCAGGAGGCTGTGTGTTTAAAGTGGACCAACACCCAGGGGGGAATTCCCGGGCCGATCAGATCCCTCCCCGCGGAGCATCCGAAATCGGGATGTCCCGCGGGGTGAAACCCCCCAGGAAGCCCACAATCCTACCTTTTCCACGTCCGCCGCCGCCTCCCGCGCCTCCCTCTAGCAGGGCGCGCTCAAGTGCTCTACTTGTCCGGCGCTGCCTCTCGCTTGTCCGCCGGCGGGGATTGGCTGCAGTGGTCACGTGGGGGCCGGGAGAGGTGAGTTTTCGGGGCTTTCTGGGGGGTTTCACACAGCGGGGCACCCCCGATCGGGGTGCCCCACCGAAGTGGACCAAAACCCAGGATAGTCAAAATCCTGGGTGTTGGTCCACTTTAAAGTCTGTTTTTCAGCATCTATCCACTAGTAACAAAGCGAAAACATATAGAATTACATTGTAGCAACATTGTAACATGAACACTTTAATGGCAGACCTGTAATGTCAGTTCTGAAGAAATATATAAAAAATAAAAAAAATTTGAAAAAACTCCTTATTCAATGCCAGAAGAGGACACAGAATTATTTGAGATTTAAAAAAAAAGCAAAAAACAAAAACACAGTTTAAAGAGAAGAAAAGGTTCGTCCATTGAAATGTAAGGCGGAGCGTCAGGTAGCGAGAGGTCATACCTGGCGCTGTGCAAGGCTGAACGCCGGCGCTGTTCGCTGAGGCTGGGAAAATGATGAATCAGACGCTACATGGCGCTATCCCAGTCGCTAAACCGATTCTGCTTGATAAATGTGTAATTGCGTGCCGTGTCCGGCGTTCACCAGTCGCTACCTGTCGCTACCTCTCATTAACCAGCCACTACCTGACGCTATCCCTTCATGAATAAGCACCCATATCTTCTAACCTTCCCCCAATGATGGGGCATGGCTTCATTTAACAATTGTCCCTCTTTCCCGCCCTGAAAGGTTGGTTTTAGGCAGTTCCAGTTGCCTTGACCTTTTACTAATGAAACACCGTAGAATCCAAATGTCTGGCAGAAAGCTGGCCAGCAATGGCAGCTGTAGATCTTGGGAGGCCGGGAAGATCTCTGGATCCAGCATGGATGGCGTGGGCTACACGCCGCGGCTCTGCATAGTCTCAGCATTCGTGTCAGAACAGGTTTGGCCTCCGTTGTGTTCTCAGATTCTGAGATACGAGGAGTGTTCTGGAAATCCTATCAGTGACATTTTCCTTACGCAGATACAGATCTTCCAGGAATCTCCCGGCCCTGGAAACTCGAGGTGTGGCTGCTGCATTTCATCAGCTCCCCGGGACAACAATGGCCTCAATGTCACCAGATCACAATCGCTTTGGCCACCGCGGCGGAATATTTCATACAGCGTCCGCACCCTCTCCAATTAGGGTCTTGAGTTTTCATGGTTAGGGGTGTGTTCTGTATTAAAGTGGACCAAAACCCAGAATTATGTCTATCCTGGCTTTTGGTCCTTACCCCCGGGGCACCCCGACCGTGGTTGCCCTGCGTTGTAAAGCCCCCAGGTCGCCGAAACAAACTCACCTCTTCCCGGTCCTATGGCACATGCACGGCCGCTCGTCCAATCAGCTCGCTCAGATCCGCTGACGCCCCTCCGAGTGTATTGACAGCCGCATCCCCCGCTACCCTCTAACAGACAGTGCCCACAGCGGCCATTAACAAATGTCTGGCACGGGCATCCACTAGAGGGATAGCAGGGAGGTGACCGCAGTTTGCGCATGCGCCGTTGGACCGGAATAGAAGGTAAGTGTATGGGACGACCTGGGGGGTTTCGCACAGATTTTGGATGCCCCAGGGGGAGGGAATCAATCTTATAGATTCCTGGGCCAATCACTGTGGGTTTTGGTCCACTTTATTGCATAGAGAGTCTCTCCACGTCAACACACACATACCTACCAACTTTTCAGGGTGGGAAAGAGCAGGGCCGGCGCCAGCACAGGGCAAACCTGGGCAATTGCCAGGGCCGTTGGCATCTTTAGGGGCCCACTCAGGCTCACTCTTGGCCATAGTATTATTTTACAGTGGACCTAAACCACCAAATGCCGGGTGTTGTGTGCAGACCTGCTCATGGCTGGTCTCAGCAATAGGGGATGATCAGCAACATTGGAAAATGTGGCCTGGAATGGAGGGCAATTAATGAAAGCTCAGAAGGTGGCGAGAACCAGGTGACAATAGACAGCAATGATGAAGTCTTTAGTGGCAGCGGAGCAAGCAGTAAGGGCTGATGGGTGCTTGGTGGCAATAGAGAATGTAACAAGGACTAGAGGACTATTGGTGGCTATAGGGAAGGCAACAAGGACTGGAGGGTGATTGGTGGCTATAGGGAAGGCAATAAGGACTGGAGGGTGATTGGTGGCTATAGGGAAGGCAATAAGGACTGGAGGGTGATTGGTGGCTATAGGGAAGGCAATAAGGACTGGAGGATGATTGGTGGCTATAGGGAAGGCAATAAGGACTGGAGGGTGATTGGTGGCTATAGGGAAGGCAGTAAGGACGGAAGGGTGATTGGTGGCTATAGGGAAGGCAATAAGAACTGGAGGGCGATTGGTGGCTATAGGGAAGGCAATAAGGACTGGAGGGCGATTGGTGGCTATAGGGAAGGCAATAAGGACCGGAGGGTGATTGGTGGCTATAGGGAAGGCAATAAGGACTGGAGGGCGATTGGTGGCTATAGGGAAGACAATAAGGACTGGAAGGTGATTGGTGGCTATAGGGAAGGCAATAAGGACTGGAAGGTGATTGGTGGCTATAGGGAAGGCAATAAGGACTGGAGGGCGATTGGTGGCTATAGGGAAGGCAATAAGGACTGGAAGGTGATTGGTGGCTATAGGGAAGGCAATAAGGACTGGAGGGCGATTGGTGGCTATAGGGAAGGCAATAAGGACTGGAAGGTGATTGGTGGCTATAGGGAAGGCAATAAGGACTGGAGGGTGATTGGTGGCTATAGGGAAGGCAATAAGGACTGGAGGGCGATTGGTGGCTATAGGGAAGGCAATAAGGACTGGAAGGTGATTGGTGGCTATAGGGAAGGCAATAAGGACTGGAGGGTGATTGGTGGCTATAGGGAAGGCAATAAGGACTGGAAGGTGATTGGTGGCTATAGGGTAGGCAATAAGGACTGGAGGGCGATTGGTGGCTATAGGGAAGGCAATAAGGACTGGAGGGCGATTGGTGGCTATAGGGAAGGCAATAAGGACTGGAAGGTGATTGGTGGCTATAGGGAAGGCAATAAGGACTGGAGGGTGATTGGTGGCTATAGGGAAGGCAATAAGGACTGGAGGGCGATTGGTGGCTATAGGGAAGGCAGTAAGGACTGGAGGGTGATTGGTTGCTATAGGGAAGGCAATAAGGACTAGAGGGTGATTGGTGGCTATAGGGAAGGCAATAAGGACTGGAGGGTGATTGGTGGCTATAGGGAAGGCAATAAGGACTGGAGGGCGATTGGTGACTATAGGGAAGGCAATAAGGACTGGAGGGTGATTGGTGGCTATAGGGAAGGCAATAAGAACTGGAGGGTGATTGGTGGCCATAGGGAAGGCAAGAAGGACTGTAGGGCGATCAGCAGCAGAACATGACCCATTTGAGGCAGCGGTGCTGAAAGGTGACATCATGTGACACTACTTTGGGGCCCACTAAGACTCTCTTGCCCAAGGGCCCCCAAAAACCTAGAGCTGGCCCTGGAAAAGAGGGACATTTGGTAAATTAGGCTACGTCCCCTCATTGGATCGTTGTTAAAACAATACGAACACATTGAATAGGCAAATGAATCATTTATTGATGTAGATCTGCAGGTTAATCCTCAAAGAGGGACAAACGAGGGGGACATGGACTCAAAAGAGGGCCAGTCCCTCCAAATCAGGGACAGTTGGGAGGTATGCACACAATGAAAACCAATTGAAATCACGGTGTACCCATACCATCCAACTTTTCAGGGTGGGAAAGAGGGACAATTGTTAAATTAAGCCACACCCCCTCATTAAGGGATGTATAGGAGATAGTGTGTAACAGTTACAACAACAGAAACACTTTTAATAAGCAAATTTACCATTTATTGCTGCAGATCTGCATGTTACACCTCAAAGAGGGACAAATAAGAACAACAAGGGACAGGGGGACATGGACTCAAAAGAGGGACAGTCCCTCCAAATCGGGGACAGTTGGGAGGTATGCTTTAATTAGTTTCTACCACCCGCTAATAAATGACTAAGGTAAAGAGGACTTTCCTACTAACTAGGAAAGAGTTACCGGGATAACTGACACCAGTGTTATTATAGGAAAATGTATTGGTGGGGTAAAGGGGAAAACACAACTTCCTCTATGGGGGTCACACGCAGCAAAAATAGCGTCATATCAGCTCCTTTACTTCCCCAAAAGCTAAAAATAAATCCCAGAGTTAAGCTTTAAAACTCCAAATGAAATAAAAAAGTTAGTGAAAGATGAAGTTTCCTGTGTCATATACGAAGTTGCAGTCCTGGGGGCCGGCCGGTGACATCAATGGGCCGCAGGCTTCTAATAGGGACAAATGAGAACAACGAGGGACATGATGACTCAAAAGAGGGACAGTCCCTCCAAATGAGGGTCACTTGGGAGCAGGGCCGGAGTAAGTGTGGTGGAGGCCCCAGATACAGTATAAAATAATAGTCCAGCCAAGTAACTGATTGGTGGTTGTCTGGCACCCGCCTACTTACTGGAAGGTCAGATGGAGTCCCTTGTGCCCCCCTTGTGCGGGTGCTGCTGCTTTGCCATTCTGGGTGGGCGGTAGTGTAGTCGCCCGGCTGGTTCCCTGCATTGAGCTGCCAGCGGCTGTGCTTGGTGGCTTATGTGCAGTGACAGCTCTGCACCCATCACTGTAGCGTTGCTGGCGGCGGCTTTGCTGCTCTAGGCGCTCCGTCCTGCCCTGTGGTGGCTTTGGCTGCCCAGGCACGGGGGGGGGGGGGGGGGGGGGGCACTGATAGCTTTGTTGCGGCCCGTCAGACCAAAGACTGAAAAGCCTCCTGGACCAGACCATAACCCAAAGGTTGGTGGAGGCCCCCTTTGCAGGGCAAGTGGTGGAGGCCCTGGGGCGCGCCCCCTTCATAATCCGGCCCTGCTTGGGAGGTATAGTGGAACCTGGTGGAGGTCCCCAGACCTCTGATCTCAGTATCTGATCTACAACACTGATAGTAACTACCGGTCTGATTACTTTTGGCCGTGTCACACCCATTAAAGTGGACCAACACCCAGGATTTTCACTATCCTTGGTTTTGGTCCACTTCCCCGGGGCACCCCAATCGGGGCGTTATGGGAACCCCCCCAGATTTCCGCATAGAACTCACCTCACCCCGCTCCTACGGCGCATGCGTGACCGCTCGTCCAATCAACGCGCTCGGAGCGGCTGTGGTATGCGCGTCAAAGCGGCGTCAAACCACAGCGGCTCCGAGCACGCTGGCGGCCTCATCTCGTGCTTCCCTCTAACAGGGAGCGCGCCCGCCCTGCTACAGAGAAGCGCGAGATGCGGCACGCGCATGCGCCATTGGACAGGGAGTAAGGTAAGGTTAGCGGACGTCCTGGGGGTATCACACATCCCGATTTCGGATGCCCCGCTGCGAGGGATCGGATCAGCCTGGGAATCTTATAGATTCCCGGGCCGATCCAGCAAGGTGTTGGTCCACTTTAAATGGTGTTTGCATTGCGTGGATGGCATGTTGCGGGTAAGCACATATCCCATGTAAGGAGCGTTTGCATTGTGCCGGCTGGGATGATGGCGGGGGGCACGGCGTGTACAATGGAATAGAGTCACATCCTGCGGGGGATCCGCATTTTCCTCTGACGTGACGCGGTGCACCGTTCCTTTATTAGCAGCCTGCGGCCCAATGATGTCACCAGCCGGCCCCCAGGACTGACACTTCTTATATGACACAGGAAACTTTTTATTTGGGGTTTTTAAAGCTTAACTCAGGGATCTATTTTTAGCTTTTGGGGAAGTAAAGGAGCCGATATGACGCTATTTTTGCTGCGTGTGACCCCCATAGAGGAAGTTGTGTCTTCCCCTTTACCCCACCAATATATTTCCTATAATAACATTGGTGTCATTTATCCCGGTAACTCTTTCCTAGTTAGTAGGAAAGCATAGCTCCCAAGTGTCCCCGATTTGGAGGGACTGTCCCTGTTATAGGTCCATGTCCCCCTGTCCCTCGTTCTTCTCATTTGTCCCTCTTTGAGGTGTAACATGCAGATCTGTAGCAATAAATGATTCATTCGCCTATTCAAAGTGTTTATATTGCTGTAACTGTTACATCCTATCTCCTATCCATCTCTCAATAAGGGGGTGTGGCTTCATCAATCCCTCAACGTGGGACGTGGCTTCATTTACATATTGTCCCTCTTTGAGGTGTAATATGCAGATCTGCAGCAATAAATGATTCATTTGCCTATTCAAAGTGTTTCTATTGTTGTAACTGTTACATCCTATCGCCTATCCATCAATCAATCAGGGGGTGTGGTCTAATTTAACAATTGTCCCTCTCCCCCCCCCCCCCCTGAAAAGTTGGAAGGTATGATAGTAACATAGGCCCTTATTTATGAAGGGATAGCGACAGGTAGCGACTGGTGAGTGGCCGGTAATGACGGGCCCCGCCACGAGAACGCCGGCTCCCCACCACAATCATACATTTATCAAGCCGATCCTGCTTAGCGACTGAGATAGCGCCAGATAGCCACTCATTCATCATTATTCCAGCCTCAGCCCACAGCGTCAGCGTCCGACCTTGAACAGCGACAGGTATGACCTCTCGCTACCTGGCGCTCTCCAATGCATTTCAATGGAACAATCTTTAAATATTAATAATTAATTGTGTTTATGTGAAAAATTCTGTGAGCACTTCTGCCATTTTTGGTTTGGGGGTTAAAAAACTACTTTTAACCCATCGCCTCCAGCGCTCTGGGGTTTAAACATGCATTTTACAGCGCAATAATTTTTTGAGCGTGATTTTTTAATGAATATGGTGGGAGCCGGTCGCTAGGGCCAGTCGCTATCATGCGCTCCCATACAGCGCAGAACCTGTCAAATAGCGACTCCTCACCCAATATTCAACTTTACGGCAAACCGACTGTGTCGCTATCAACTACCGAACAACGGCCAAGCACAGCGACTACTAGCGGGCACTCTGAAAATGCTGCTACAGTCGCTCAACTGTCGCTACCTGCCGCTATTAATGAATCGGCCTCCCCGTTTTCATTTTTCCCAGTAACTCTTTCCTAGTTAGTAGGAAAGTCCTCTTTACCTTAGTCATTTATTAGCGGATGGCAGATCAATACATTTTCCTAAAATAACATTGTTGTCATTTATCCCGGTAACTCTTTCCTAGTTAGTAGGAAAGCATACCCAGCAAGTGTCCCTGATTTGGTGAAACTGTCCCTCTTTTGAGTCCATGTCCCCCTGTCCCTCGTTGTTCTCATTTGTCCCTCTTTGAGGTGTAACATGCAGATCTGCAGCAATAAATTATTCATTCGCCAATTTAAAGTGTTTCTATTGCTGTAACTGTTACATCCTATCTCCTATGCATTAATCAATGAGGGGGCGTGGCTTTATTTAACAATTGTCCCTCTTTCCCACCCTGAAAAGTTGGAATGTATGGGATAATGGCAGGGGCGCGGTGTGCACAATGGAGTCACATCCTGCGGCGGATCCGCATTTTCCACCAAAGGAGTCGGAGTGCTTCCTCTGACGTGACGCGGTGCACCGTTCCTTTATTAGCAGCCTGCGGCCCATTGATGTCACCGGCCGCCCCCCAGGACTGCGACTTCTTATATGACGCAGGAAAATTCATCTTTCACCAACTTTATTTTATTTGGGGTTTTTAAAGCTTTACTCAGGGATCTATTTTTAGCTTTTGGGGAAGTAAAGGAGCCGATATGATGCTATTTTTGCTGCGTGTGACCCCCATAGAGGAAGTTGTGTCTTCCCCTTTACCCCACCAATATATTTCCTATAACATTGGTGTCATTTATCCCGGTAACTCTTTCCTAGTTAGTAGGAAAGCATACCCACCCTGATTTGGAGGGACTGTCCCTCTTTTGAGTCCATGTCCCCCTGTCCCTCATTGTTCTCATCTGACCCTCTTTGAGGTGTAACATACAGATCTGCAGCAATAAATGATTCATTTGCATATTCAAAGTGTTTATATTGTTGTAATTGTTACACCCTACCTCCTATCCATCCCTTGTAACTGTTACATCCTATCTCCTATGCATTAATCAGTGAAGGGGCGTGGCTTTATTTAATAGTTGTCCCTCTTTCCCACCCTGAAAAGTTGGAAGGTATGATATTAACATTTTTTTCAATTATCCCAGTAACTCTTTCCTAGTCCCTTATTTAAGAAGGGATAGCGTCAGGTAGTGGCTGGTTAATGAGAGGTAGCGACAGGTAACGACTGGTGAACGCCGGACACGGCACGCAATTACACATTTATCAGGCAAATGTTTAGCGACTGGGATAGCGCCATGTAGCATCTGATTCATCATTTTCACAGCCTCAGCAAACAGCACCGGTGTTCAGCCTTGCACAGCGCCAGGTATGACCTCTCGCTACCTGTCGCTCTCCCATACATTTCAATGGACAATACTTTTCTTCTCTTTAAACAGGGTATTTGTTTTTTTGTTTTTTTTCAAAAAATCACAAATAATTCTATGACCTCTTCTGGCATTGAATAAGCTGTTTTTTCACAATTTTTTCATTTTTTATATATTTCTTCAGAAATGACATTACAGGTCTGGCATTAAAGTGTTCATGTTACAATGTTGTTACAATGTAATTCCATATGTTTTCGCTTTGTTACTAGTGGATAGATGCTGAAAAACAGACTTTAAAACACACCGCCTCCTGCGCTCTGGGCTTCAGAGAAGCATTTTTCAGCGCCAGAGATTTGTGAGACTGTTTTTTTGCTGAATATGGTGTGAGTCAGTCGCTATGAGCAGTCGCTACCATGCGCTCCCATACAGCGCTGTACTGGTCAAATAGCGACTCCTCACAATGTATTCAACATTACCGCACAGCGACTGAGTCGCTATGAACTAGCGACCCACGGCTGAGCACAGTGACTACTAGCGGGCGCTCTGAAAATGCTGCTACAGACGCTCATCTGTCGCTACCTGGCGTTAGTGATGAACCAGCCTGCCCGTTAGTAGGAAAGTCATCTTTACCTTAGGGCCTTATTCATGAAGGGATAGCGGCAGGTAGTGGCAGGCAGCGCCAGGTAGCAGCAGGTGAACGCCGGACACGGCAGCAATTACACATTTATGAAGCCGAATCGGGTGAGCTACTAGAACAACGCCATGTAGCTTCCGATTCATCATTATCCCAGGCTCAGCGTACAGCGCCGGCGTTCAGCCTTGCAGAGTGCCACGTATTACCTGTCGCTACCTGGCGCTCACCCATACATTACTATGGACGATCCTTAAATCCCTTTCCTGATCCCAATTTTTTTTTTTTTTAATAAAATCTTCTGCCATGTATCCTGGCCTAGAAAATGACATTTTTGAAAAGTTTTTAGATTAATAATATTTTTATGCAGAATTGTCATTACAGGTCTGGCACTAAAGTGTTAATGTCACAGTGTTATAACAATGTCATTCCATGTGTTTTCGTTTTGTTACTGGTGGATATGTGTTCAAAAACAGACTTTAATCACACAGCGTCTGGCGCTCTATGCTACAGCGCCCAGCTTTAGAGTGCCAACGCTGTGTGTGTGTCCTTTTTTGATAAGTATGATGTGGAGCGCCGAGTGCCGGTCACACTGAGCTGGCGCTACCTCTCGCTCGCTGCAGCGCTGTACTAGTCTTAGAGCGCCCAACATACATCACATTGATCAATCCCGGCCAGGTTACCACAGCGGCTGAGGTGCTCTGTTACAGAGCCCGATACCCGCTTACAGCGCCTACTAGTGGTCGCTCTAAGTGCCGCTATACAGACGCTCATCTGCCGATACCTGGCGTTAATAATAAATCAGCCTCCACGAGTCCTAAAGAAGCACAAAGGTGCCGTGAGAAAATGTTAGTGTGTGTATGAGAGCGGAGGGAAAGGTCAGTCTCCATCTGAAATAGGGTTCTAACCATCTCCAGCTCTACGTCTGACCTCCTCGTTGGTTGTCTTTTGCAGAGCAAGTCATGGAGGAAGATCAAGAACATGGTGCACTGGTCGCCCTTCGTCATGTCCTTCAAGAAGAAATATCCCTGGATCCAGCTAGCGGGACATGCAGGTATCCCCACCGGGCGCTACACAGGCTCCGCCCACTAACTGGCTTGTTAGAGTTATTTATTCCTTTGTATATTTATATATATATATATATATATATATATATAGTCTGCAGCTCTTTCTTTCCGTCATAGGAGCTTATAGTCTAATGTCCCGACTGCTTAACAGACTATGGACCAATGTGACTCCAATGCACCCGCAAGAAACCCACCTACACCAAACATATGGACCAGTCCTGCCCCACTGGGTTCTGGTCCTCTTAACAGGGGCATCCTGATTTGGGATGCCTCTGTGTGATATACCTCCCAAGTGTCCCTGATTTGAAGGAAATGTCCCTCTTTTGAGTCCATGTCCGGTTGTCACTCTCATTTGTCCCTCTTGAAGTGTAACATGCAGATCTGCAGCAATAAATGATTAATTTCCTATTTAAAGTGTTTCTATTGTTGTAACTGTTATAATCTATTTCCTATCCATTCCTCAATGAGGGTGTGGCTTAATTTAACAATTACATACCTCCCAAGTGTCCCTGATTTGGAGGAACTGTCCCTCTTTTGAGTCCATGTCTGGCTTTCACTCTCATTTGTCCCTCTTTGAGGTGTAACATGCAGATCTGCAGCAATAAATGATTCATTTCCTATTTAAAGTGTTTCTATTTCCTATCCATCCCTCAATGAGGGTGTGGCTTAATTTAACAATTACATACCTCCCAAGTGTCCCTGATTTGGAGGAACTGTCCCTCTTTTGAGTCCATGTCCGGCTGTCACTCTCATTTGTCCCTCTTTGAGGTGTAACATGCAGATCTGCAGCAATAAATGATTCATTTCCTATTTAAAGTGTTTCTATTGCTGTAACTGTTATAATCTATTTCCTATCCATCCCTCAATGAGGATGTGGCTTAATTTAACAATTACATACCTTCCAAGTGTCCCTGATTTGAAGGAAATGTCCCTCTTTTGAGTCCATGTCCGGCTGTCACTCTCATGTGTCCCTCTTGAAGTGTAACATGCAGATCTGCAGCAATAAATGATTCATTTCCTATTAAAAGTGTTTCTATTGTTGTAACTGTTATAATCTAATTCCTATCCATTCCTCAATGGGGGTGTGGCTTAATTTAACAATTACATACCTCCCAAGTGTCCCTGATTTGGAGGGACTGTCCCTCTTTACAGTCCATGTCCCCCTTTCCCTTGTTGGTCTCATTTGTCCCTCTTTTTATGCTTAACATGCAGATCTACATCAATAAATGATTCATTTGCCTATTTAAAGTGGACCAAAACCCACTGCGATCGCTCCACGAATGTATTAGATTCCCGGGCCGATCGATTCCCTTCCCCCAGGGCATCCAAAATCGGGATTCCCCTCTGTGTGAAACCCCCCAGGTCGCCCCGTACACTTACCTTGTTTCCCGGTCTGATGCCGCATGTGCGAGCCGCGGCTGCATCACCCGCTATCCCTCTAGCAGGGCGCGTGTCCGCGGCAGTCATTTGTGAATGGCCGGCACGGGCACACTCCCTGTTAGAGGGTAGTGGGGGATGTGGCCGTCAGCGTGCTCGGAGCCGCTGACCTTAGGCATCGTGATGTCGGTGTCTTTGAGCGCGCTGATTGGATGAACGGCCACGCATGCGCCATAGGACCGGGAAGAGGTGAGTTGGCATCGGTGACCTGGGGAGTTTCCCATAGCGGGCATCCCCGATCAGGGTACCCCGGGGGAGAGGGAGAGATAGTCAAAATCCTGGGTTTTGGTCCACTTTAAAGTGTTTCTATTGTTTTGTAAACTTCTAAGTTATAGCTAGAGAACTCCTTTAAAGTGGAAGTCAAAAAATGACTTAAAGTGGACCGAAACCCACAAGATTCCCAGGCCGATCGATTCCCTCCCCCCGGGGCATCCAAAATTGGGATGCCCTGCTGTGGGAAACCCCCCTAGGTGGCCCCATACACTTACCTTATTTCCCGGTCCAACGGGGGATGGGGTGATAGGTCAACTTTAGGTTAAAAAAAAATCTAGAGGTCCCCTTTAGGTCCATAAATTAGGTGGCATCCCAAATGGGGATGGCCCAGGGGCACTTAGTTGACCAGCCCTAGAGTCTTTTAGACTGGCCATGGGGGTGATAGGTCAAATTTAGGTTTAAAAAAATCTAGAGTTCCCCTTTAGGTCCATAAACCAGGTGGTCCCCCTGTTAATGAAGGTGCAGGCGCTTTGGGATGCTCACGTTGTCCCCTCGGCTTTGCAGGTAGCTTTAAGGCGGCAGCCAATGGGAAGATCCTGAAGAAGCACTGCGACTGCGAGCAGCGCTGCCTCAGCCAGCTGATGGGCGACGTGCTGAGACCCTACGTTCCGGCGTATCACGGCGACATCCTGAAAGATGGCGAGAAGTACAACCAGATGGAGGACCTGCTCTCCGACTTCGACAGTCCCTGCGTCATGGACTGCAAGATGGGGGTCAGGTGAGCGCTGCGCGGGGTATTGTGTTATAACAATGTCATTCCATGTGTTTTTGCTTTGTTACTGGTGGATAAGGGGTTTATTCATGAAGGGATAGCGCCAGGTAGCGGCAGGTAGCGCCTGGTGAACGCCGGGCACTCTACGCAATACCACATTTAAGAAAGCGAATCTGGTGAGCGACTCTAACAGCGCCATGTAGTGTCACATGTATTATTACAGGCGGTTCAGTGTATAGCGCCGGTGCTCTAGCTTCCAGAGCGCCATGTAGTACCTGTCGCTACCTGTCGCTCTCCCATACATTTCTATGGACGTTTCCTTTGCTTGTGTTTAAACACTGTGTTTGACAATTTTTATTTCATTTTATTTTTTTTTTTGCTCCAATCATTGTGTGACGTCTCCTGGCTGCAAACAAACACTTTTAGCAAACTTTTTTGAGCTTTTTATATTTTTATGCAGAATTGTCATTACAGGTCTGGCATTAAAGTGTTATCGTCACAGTGTTACAACAATGTCATTCCATGTGTTTTCGCTTTGTTGCAGGTGGATCAAAAACAGACTTTAATCACACAGCGTCTGGCGCTCTATGCTGCAGCGCCCAGATCCAGAGCACTGATGCTGTGTGAGTCTGATTTTTTGTTGAATATGGTGAGAGTCACTGACAGTCGGTCGGTCACCTCTCACTCTCTGCGGCGCTGTACTGGTGTTAGAGCGCCCAACACACATCATATTCATCAATGCCAGCCAGATTACTACAGCGATGGAAGGGGCTCTGTTACAGCACCTGATAACCACTTACAGCGTCTACTAGCGGTCGCTCTAAGCGCCGCTATACAGACGCTCATCTGCCGATACCTGGCGCTAGTAATGAATCAGCCTCCACGTCTTTCTTTTCTGCATTCCCCCTCATTGATTGATGGATGAAACAGTTACAACAATAGAAACACTTTGAATAGGCAAATGAATCATTTATTGCTGCAGATCTGCATGTTACACCTCAAAGAGGGACAAATGAGAACAATGAGGGACAGGGGGACACGGACCTAAAAGAGGGACAGTCCCTCCAAATCAGGGACACTTGGGAGTTACGCCTAGACTAGAGGACTAGAGTCCAGGAGTGAGATCCTTCCAGGAAAATCAGAGAAATTTCTGCAACTTGTCCTTGGCACAGTCCCAGAAGAAATGTCAGGACATGTGCGGCCCCACCTAACAACTCTTCACAGAATCCCCAATCCTTATAATCGAAAATCTGACACCGCGCCACCCAGCCGCGTGCGCCAGCGAGTGCGTAGGTCAGCGCAATCCTTGAGTCTTTTTGATCTGAGTGTCACTTTTTGTTCCGCCTAGAACAAGAGACAATGGCCTCGATTCAATAAAGGTAGAAAAAAATTCTCATGGTAGTAAAAGATTCAATTCATGAGAAAAAAGCCTGAGAATGTCCCTGTTACTGAATCACCAGATAAAAAGACAATGAAAGTCAATGGCAGCTTTTACTACAGTGTAGAAAGGAGTAAACAGTTCTCTAGTCATTGTTTTCTTAGCTGGTGATTCAGTAACAGGCTGATTCATCATTAGCGCCAGGTAGCGACAGATGAGCGTCTGTAGCAGCATTTTCAGAGCGCCCGCTAGTAGTCGCTGTGCTCAGCCTAGTTCATAGCGACTCAGTCGCTGTGCAGTAATGTTGAATACATTGTGAGGAGTCGCTATTTGACCAGTACAGCGCTGTATGGGAGCGCATGTTAGCGACTGCTCATAGCAACCGACTCACACCATATTCAGCAAAAAAACAGCCTCACAAATCTCTGGCGCTGAAAAATGCTTCTCTGAAGCCCAGAGCGCAGGAGGCGGTGTGTGTAAAGTCTGTTTTCAAGCATCTATCCACTAGTAACAAAGCGAAAACATATGGAATTACATTGTAGCAACATTGTAACATGAACACTTTAATGGCAGAGCTGTAATGTCATTTCTGAAGAAATATATAAAAAATGAAAACATTTTGAAAAAACTGCTTTTTCAATGCCAGAAGAGGTCACAGAATTATTTGAGATTTTTTGAAAAAAAATAAAATAAACAAAGACCCGGTTTAAAGAGAAGAAAAGGATCGTCCATTGAAATGTATGGGAGAGCGACAGGTAGCGAGAAGTCATACCTGGCGCTGTGCAAGGCTGAACGCTGGCGATGTTCGCTGAGGCTGTGAAAATGATGAAACCGGCGCTACATGGCGCTATCCCAGTTGCTAAACAGATTCTGCTTGTGTGTAATAAAAAGCAATATGAGACTGCACCGGACCATAAATTTGTAGTGTGCACAAAAGGGTGAAACCACTGTTAATAAAAAAGAAAAAATGAAGGTCCCACTCCTTCCACAACACCCACTAAAGCAGGGGTACTCAAATGGCGGACCGCGGTCCGAATCCGGACCGCAGACGCCATTTGTCCGGACCGCTGCCCAGGGCTGATGTAGTGTCCCTGGAGCCGTTTCACAGATTGATATTTCTTCCGGCCGCGCTTCCAGCAGAGCTCTCACTGAGCTGTGCGCTGTCTTTTAGTGCCCCCCACAGGAACACACAAATATATTTTTAGTTCCTGCCACCTGTCTCTCTGCTACCTCATCGTGCACTGGCAGCGCCGCAGGGGGAGGATGGCTGGAGAGGAGATAACAGAGGAAAGCGGAGGGGAGCCGGGAGGCGCGGGAACAACAAAGACTGTCATGCTTTGCTGCACACAGGCTGCAGACAGGCGACGGAGCACAGAAGCGGCCAGTGTGCTGACATCAATGACTCATCATTAGCATCAGGCAGCATCAGGAGGAGCAATGCTGGACGACCGGATCGCACAAAGTGTAAGTTAGGGATACAGTTATTCTGATAGGGTCATTTATTTAATGCTCCCTCCTAGCCCCCCCCCCAAGTGCTTCACCTTTAAAGTGGATCTAAAGTCTCATAAGACTCATGGTCTGCCTGTTTATTTCCCACAGGGCCAGAGTAAGGAGGCATAACTAAGCAGACTAAGAGTCTTTTAAAATGTTTGCTCCACCTTCAATAGAAAAGTCAGCCTCCCAGGAAGGCATAATTCCTCATCCCTGGGGCATTCCCAGCCACTGACCTGCACCCCCACCTACCCCCTCCTTCCCAGCCACTGACCTGCACCCCACCTACCCCCTCCTTCCCAGCTACTGACCTGCACCCCCACATACCTCCTCCTTCCCAGCCACTGACCTGCACCCCCTCCTTCCCAGCTACTGACCTGCACCCCACCTACCCCCTCCTTCCCAGCCACTGACCTGCACCCTCACCTACCCCCTCCTTCCCAGCCACTGACCTGCACCCCACCTACCCCCTCCTTCCCAGCCACTGACCTGCACCCCACCTACCCCCTCCTTCCCAGCCACTGACCTGCACCCCCACCTACCCCCTCCTTCCCAGCCACTGACCTGCACCCCTTACCTTATCCCGCTCCCAGCCACTCACATGCACCCTCATGCTTTGCTGCACACAGGCTGTAGATAGATGATGGAGCATGAAAGCAGCCAGTGTGTGGACCTGTTGATTGCAATTCATTATTGCCAGACACCTAACCCTCACCCCAGCTGCTGGACCTGTACCCTAACCCCAGCTCCTGGACCTGTACCCTTCACCTAACTTTCTCCCCAGCTGCTGACTTGCACCCCTCACCTAACCCTTCTACACATCCACTGACCCTCACCTACCCCCCCAGCAGCTGATCTGCACCCTCCCCTAACCCTTCTCCCAGCCCGTGACATGCACTCTTACTTACCCCCCCCCCCCCCCCCAGGTTTACTGTCGGTGTGCAGGTCGGACCTTCATCCCACGGCAGACCCTGGTAAGTGGACCTCCACTGAAAGTAGTTGAGTACCCCTGCACTAAAGTATATGGCACCACTACTGGTTATATAGCAATAAAAAATAAATAATGTTTATTGATAACAATGTCACATAACCTACATACATTAAGGACTGATTAAAAAACACCAAAGACAAAACATTGTCAATAAGGAAGGGAAAAAAACACACATTCAAGGGGCAGGGGGAAGGTGGGTGGTACAATATAATTAATATAGTAAATTTCACATTATTTATACTACCTGGCTGGTCAAAAATAAAGTGCTATAGTGCATATCAATAATCATAAAAATGGAAACAATATCACAATTTATCAAACACTCATCAAAGTGCAAGTGCAAACCTAATAACCCTAAAACCTATGCCTAACCATGATTGTACTAACCTAAAGTGAGGACCAGCCGGGAGGGGCAAAGAAATGACACCCCCAATAATTGAAAAAAATAACTTACATCAAGAAACGACCACCAGCCCACTGCCCCTGCGTCTACGCGTTGCGTGACGTCACCAGCGTCACTTCCTCAGGACATCAGTTTTTATTGCTATATAACCAGTAGTGGTGCCATATACTTTAGTGGGTGTTGTGGAAGGAGTGGGACCTTCCCTTTTTCTTTTTTATTGCTTGTGTGTAATTGCGTGCCGTGTCCGGCGTTCACCAGTCGCTACCTGTCGCTACCTCTCATTAACCAGCCACTACCTGACGCTATCCCTTCTTAAATAAGGGCCTATGTCTTATTCCAGGACCTACCTAGAGGAGGAGCTGACCAAAGCCAGGAAGAAGCCCAGCCTGAGGAAGGACATGTACGCCAAGATGATCGAGGTGGACCCTGATGCTCCCACCGATGAGGAGCATTCCCAACGGGCCGTGACCAAGCCCCGCTACATGACCTGGAGGGAGACCATCAGCTCCACGGCCACGCTAGGCTTCAGGATTGAGGGCATCAAGGTGAGGCTTGGTTTCTGGAGGCCATAGGGAGACCCAGGAGAATTTCCAGTGGGATGCAATGCTTTGGGTGCATTTGGACTGCTTAGACATCCAATCCCTGCCCCCCTCCCTTAGTCTCCCTCTCAACCCCCTGTACCCACAAGCCAAGGAACCCCAGCCCCCAATGCTACATCATGGTTATCCATCCACCTATATAATACTAAAGATTCTAGCCAATGGCTGAAGAGTGCCCGTATCCTACCCTGGCCTATAGATCCCAAGGTGTCTATGGAAAGAAATTTAGTGGCAAAATTTATTTAAAAATACTTTAAAATGTAAAAGGACTGTGAGCAATTCCCTATATACCTCAAGGACATCTATATTTTAACCCTTTCCTCATTTGCCTCTCCATCCCTTTCCTCATCCCTTGTATACCCCATCCATGCTCTCTTTCCCCCTCTCCTTCCCTTTCTTCATCCCTTGTATACCCCATTCACGCTCTCTTTTTCCCCTCTCAATCCCTTTCCTCATCTCTTGTATAACTCATCCATGCTCTTTTCCCCTCTCCATCCCTTTCCTCATCCCTTGTATACCCCACCCACACTTTCTTTTCCCCTCTCCTTCCCTTTCCTCATCCCTTGTATACCCCATCCACACTCTCTTTTCCCCTCTCCATCCCTTTCCTCATCCCTTGTATACCCCATCCATGCTCTTTTCCCCTCTCCATCCCTTTCCTCATCCCTTGTATACCCCATCCATGCTCTCTTTTCCCCTCTCCTTCCCTTTCCTCATCCCTTGTATACCCCATCCATGCTCTCTTTTCCCCTCTCCTTCCCTTTCCTCATCCATTGTATACCCCATCCATGCTCTCTTTTCCCCTCTCCTTCCCTTTCCTCATCCCTTGTATACCCCACCCATGCTCTCTTTTCCCCTCTCCATCCCTTTCCTCATCCCTTGTATACCCCATCCATGCTCTTTTCCCCTCTCCATCCCTTTCCTCATCTCTTGTATACCCCATCCATGCTCTTTTCCCCTCTCCATCCCTTTCCTCATCCCTTGTATACCCCCCTTGGAAATTGATCCCATGTCAGCATCCCCAGCCCTCTATCTGATGTGGGCACCCTTCTAGCCTATCAGAATGGCTGGCAGTGAGCGAGTACAGCAGGAAGCACCCTGTAATCCAATCAGAACTCATTTTCATTCTGGGAGTGTGGCTTGAGGTAAGCAACCAGAGGATGCCTGGGGTTTCACTCGCAGAGGCATCCCTGGCCGATCAGCGTGGGTTTTGGTCCACTTTAGGCTTCCTTCCCGGCAGCAGATTGCGGCAGGTCTGATTCGGTCCTGATTCAGGCACGTGCCAATTCGCCTCCTCTACCCTTGCGGATGTCGCAGTGAATGGAGCGAAGGGCTGAATCAGGCAGACTGCCCTATATGAATCGCAATGAATCGCTATGATGTCATGGCACAGAGGTGTCCATACGTGACTGGCCGCCTGCCCGCCACCATTCAGGAAGGATGTATACACCAATAGGCTTGTCAGCGCGCTCGTGCAGGATGTCCGCCATCGCCCCCTTGTCATCCTGCTTCCTCCAGCTGTGTGTTTGGATGGAAGTAGTTTAGTGACCTAAAGAGACTTATTGTTGGATGCCGAGCGGCCGGAGAACCATGACTGTATTTCCTATGGCACCGCGCCAAAGCCAAGAGCCACTCACCTTGGGGGCATCTAAGCAAGGGCGCAACTAGGGGGGCACGTGCCCCGGGTGCAGCAGGTCAGGGGAGATCTGAGCCATACCTCCCAACTTTTCAGGGTGGGAAAGAGGGACATTTGTTAAATTAGGCTCCGCCCCCTCATTGATTGATGGATAGGAGATAGAGTGTAACAGTTACAACAATAGAAACACTTTGAATAGGCAAATTAACACTTATGTTCTCATATGTAAATGATGTCACGCCCCTCATTGAGGAATGGATAGAAGTTAGGTTATAACACTTAAAACAATAGAAACACTTTCAATAGGCAAATGAATCATTTATTGCTGCAGATCTGCATGTTACACCTCAAAGAGGGACAACGAGGGACAAGTGGATACAGACTCAAAAGAGGGACAGTTCCACCAAATCAGGGACACTTGGGAGGTATGCCTGAACAACAGGTAGGGGGCGCCATTTCGAATCTTTGCCCCAGGTGCCAGAAAGCCTAGCTATGCCTCAGCATCAAAGCTCAACTTTAAAGTGGACCAAAACCACGCCGATCAAGTAGTGAGCTATGATGATGCTGGATGTGCGGGTGGCTCTGTAGGGTCCAGAGATGTACAAAAGTCGCTCATTATATCATCTGCCTCCTAACGCTTTTCCCAGCCGTCAGCTTAATCTTAGGGGGTTATTTAAGAAGGGATAGCGCCAGGTAGCGCTTCGTAGCGGCAGGCAGCGTCTGGTGAACGCCGGGCACTGTATGCAAAACCACATTTATGAAAGCGAATCTGGTGAGCGACTCTAACAGCGCCATGTAGCGTCACATGTATTATTACAGGCGGCTCAGCGTATAGCGCCGGCGCTCTAGCTTCCAGAGCCAGGTATTACCTTTCGCTCAGTGTCGCTCTCCCATCAATGGACGTTCATTTGCTTGTGTATAAACAGCGTGTTTGACTTTTTTTTTTTTTAGTTTTTTTGCTCCAATCATTGTGTGACGTCTCCTGGCTTCAAACAAACACTTTTAGAAACTTTTCTGACTTTTCACATTTTTATGCAGAATTGTCATTACAGGTCTGGCACTAAAGTGTTATTGTCACAGTGTTACAACAATGTCATTCCATGTGTTTGCACTTTGTTACTGGTGGATATGTGTTCAAAAACAGACTTTAATCACACAGCGTCTGGCGCTCTATGCTACAGCGGCCAGCTTTAGAGCGCCAACACTGTGTGTGTGTCCTTTTTTGATAAGTATGGTGTGAAACAGCGAGCCGGCGCTACCTCTCGCTCACTGCAGCGCTGTACTGGTGTTAGAACGCCCAACATACATCACATTCATCAATGCCGACCAAGTTACTAGAGAGACTGAGGCACTCTGTTACAGCGCCCAATACCCGCTTACAGCGTCTACTAGCGGTCGTTCTAAGCGCCGCTATACAGACGCTCATCTGCTGATATCTGGCGTTAGTAATGAATCAGCCTCTCCGTTTTCTAGGAAAAATGTCTCGGAGTGTTTATGTGTTTAGCGCTGCGGTGGGTCATCTCGCAGTCCTGGCTGAAGTTGAAGCGGGATCTGAAAAGTTTTATTAGCGGGGGCCGGGCGGATCTGGCGGAGCCCAGCAATTCTACATTTATTTCCAAGTGCTAAGGATGACTCAGACCGAGACAATAACTTCACTAAATTGGACTTTATCCCTCCAGTATGTCTGGGATAAGGGATTTCACTGGCAAAGTTGTTCAGTTCCCAAGACTTATACTTCAGTTTCCAAGTTATAGTTTTTTTTTCTTTTAGGCGGGCAGGCTGATTCATTACTAACGCCGGGTAGCGACAGATGAGCGTCTGTAGCAGGCATTTCAATGCGCCCGCTAGTAGTCGCTGTGCTTGGCCGTGGGTCGCTAGTTCATAGTGACTCAGGCCCTTATTTAACAAGGGATAGCGCCAGGTAGCGAATGGTAATGATGCTCACCACCACGAGAACGCCGGCTCCCCTCCGCAATCACACATTTATCAAGCCGATCCTGCTTAGCGACTGACAGAGCGCCAGATAGCGAATCATTCATCATTATTCCAGCCCAACCCCACAGTGCCAGTGAGCGACCTTGAACAGCGACAGGTATGACCTCTCGCTACCTGGCGCTCTCCAATGCATTTCAATGGAGCAATCTTCAAATATTCTTAATGAATTGCTATTAATGTTTTTTTTTTTTTTTTAAATGTCAAAAATTCTGTGACCACTTCTGCAATGTTTTTTAAGGTAAAAAAAAAAAAAAAAAAATTTGTGCAGAATTGATATTACAGGTCTGATATTAATGTATTCATATTACAAAATGTTTTGAAAAACATGTTTTTTTTTTCCAAAAAATATGGTTGTTTGGGGGTTAAAAAACTACTTTTAACCCATCGCCGCCAGCGCTCTGGGGTTTAAACAAGCATTTCACAGCGTGAGAATTTTTTGAGCGTGATTTGTTAATGAATATGCTGGGAGCCGTTCGCTATGGCCATTCGCTATCATGCGCTCCCATACAGCGCGGAACCTGTCAAACAGCGACTCCTAACCCCGTATTCAACATTACCGCACACCGACGGGGTCGCTGTCAACAGCCGAACAACGGCCAAGCACAGCGAATACTAGCGTGCGCTGTGAAAATAACGCTACTGTCGCTCATCTGTCGCTACCTGGCGCTATTAATGAATCGGCCTCTTATATTTCAGTTCCCAAGTTATAGTTTTTTTTTCTTTTAGGCGGGCAGGCTGATTCATTACTAACGCCAGGTAGCGACAGATGAGCGTCTGTAGCAGGTATTTCAGATCGCCCGCTAGTAGTCGCTGTGCTCGGCCGTGGTTCGCTAGTTCATAGTGACTCAGTCGCTGTGCAGTAATGATGAATACATTGTGGGGAGTCGCTATATGACCAGTACAGCCCTGTATGGGAGCGCATGTTAGCGGCTGGTCAGTGCGACCGACTCACAACATATTCACGAAAAAAACAGGCTCAAACACCTCCGGCACTAAAAAATGCTGTATCCCAGTTCGCCGGAGGCTGTGTGATTAAAGGTTGTTTTTTAACATGTATCCACCAGTAACAAAGCGAAAACATATGGAATTACATTGTAATAACATCGTAACATGAACACTTTAATGCCAGACCTGTAATATCAATTCTGCATAAATATATAACATTTAAAAAATAAGTGAAAAAATGGCTTTTTCAAGGCCAGGAAAGATCACAACATTATTTGAGAATAAAAAAAAAAATAAAACAAAATCCCTGTTTAAAGAGAAATAAAAGAACATCCTTTGAAATGTATGGGAGAGCGACAGGTAGCGAGAGGTAATATGTGGCGCTCTGCAAGGCTGAACGCCGGCGCAGTACGCTGAGGCTGGGATAATGATGAATCGGACGCTACATGGCGTTATCCCAGTCGCTCAACAGATTCTGCTTGATAAATGTGTAATTGCGTGTCGTGTCCACCGTTCACCTGTCGCTACCTCTCATTTACAAGGCGTTACCTGACGCTATCCCTTCATGAATAAGGGCCTAATCCTCCCGGCAAAATATACTGCTGTGCGTTGCTTGAACCAGCATAATCCATTGTCATAATAATAGTTAATAAATGGAGTCAAGCAGTGTCAGACTGGGACGCCTGGGGTCCACCAGTAGAACTGACTCTGGGGGGGCCAACCCCACATTAGATGCAAGTATTACCCGCTTACATTATGCTAAACCATATTTTCCACTAAACAAGACGGAGTGGACGTGGAGCCATGCCACACCTACCTCCAGAAAATGGGAGCACCACAATAATGTCAAAAATGAATCACTTTTATTAAAGTAGATACAAACACCTTAAAAACTACATAAACACATGAGACACGGGGAGGCCGATTCATTAATAGCGGCAGGTAGCGACAGTTGAGCGACTGTAGCGGCATTTTCAGAGCGCCCGCTAGTAGTCGCTGTGCTTGGCCGTTGTTCGGTAGTTGATAGCGACTCAGTCGGTTTGCCGTAATGTTGAATATTGGGTGAGGAGTCGCTATTTGACAGGTTCCGCGCTGTATGGGAGCGCATGATAGCGACTGGCCCTAGCGACCGGCTCCCACCATATTCATGAACAAATCACGCTCAAAAAATTCTCGCGCTGTGAAATGCATGTTTAAACCCCAGAGCGCTGGCGGCGATGGGTTAAAAGTTTTTTAACCCCCAAACCACCATATTTTGGAAACCAAAAAAAACAAGTTTTTAAAATAATTTAGTAATATGAATACATTAATATCAGACCTGTAATATCAATTCTGTACATTTTTTTTTTTTTTTTTTTTTACCTTAAAAAAATTATTTAAAATGGCAGAAGTGGTCACAGAATTTTTCACATTTAAAAAAAAAAAAAAAACAATTAATAACAATTAATTATTAATATTTAAAGATTGTTCCATTGAAATGCATTGGAGAGCGCCAGGTAGCGAGAGGTCATACCTGTCACTGTTCAAGGTCGGACGCTGGCGCTGTGGGCTGAGGCTGGAATAATGATGAATGAGTCGCTATCTGGCGCTATCTCAGTCGCTAAGCAGGATTGCCTTGATAAATGTGTGATTGTGGTGGGGAGCCGGCGTTCTCGTGGCGGGGCCCGTCATTACCGGCCGCTCACCAGTCGCTACCTGTCGCTATCCCTTGTTAAATAAGGGCCTTAAAAACACACTGCTCCTCCCTCTCCAATGATCACCATTACAGCAATAATACAATTTGAATCAGAAAATATTATATAATAGGACAGGAGAGCCGAACAGAAATCAGTCTAAAATGGGGCCCTGCTTTTTTCGTGCCGGCACAAAAACCTAAACCAGACACTGAGCGAGGCAAACAATGTCCAATATATATAAAAAAAAAAATATATATATATATAAAGTGACCAGTGATGTTAAAAGATACTAAATATTAATGTTGCCAAATAATCAAAGACACAAATAATAAAGTGCAAGTGCAAGATACGGCCATACGCTCAGACACGGGCAGGCTGATTCACTACTAGCGGCAACTATCGGCAGGGCGCTAAAAGCGACCGCTAGTAGACGCTGTAAGCGGCTATCGGGGCGCTGTAACAGAGCGCCTCAGTCGCTGTAGTAACCTGGCCAGCATTGATAAATGTGATGTTTGTTGGGCGCTCTAAAACCAGTACAGCGCTGCAGGGAGCGAGAGCTAGCACCAGCTCAGTGCGACCGACTCTCAGCGACTCACACCAAAAAAACAGACTCACGGCGTCGACGCTCTGGATCTGGTCGCTGTAGCATAGAGCGCCAGACGCTGTGTAATTAAAGTCTGTTTTTGAACGCATATCCACCAGTAACAAAGCGAAAAAAAAAACATGGCATGACATTGTTGCAACATTGTGACAATAACACTTTAATGCCAGACCTGTAATGAAAATTCTGCATAAAAATATAAAAAAATAAAAAAAGTTTTCAAAAATGACTTTTTCTAGGCCAGGAGAGGTCACACAATTATTTGAGAGAAAAAAAAACAATTAAACACAAAAACCCAAAAGAAAAGGAAAGTCCATTGAAATGTATGGGAGAGCGACAGGTAATACCTTAGAGAGCCGGCGCTATACACTGAGCCGCCTGTAATGATGAATCAGATGCTACCTGGCGCTGTTAGAGTCGCTCACCAGAATCGCCTTCATAAATGTGGTTTTGCGTACAGCACCCGGCGTTCACCAGACAGTGCCTGCCGCTACGAGCCGCTACCTGGCGCTATCCCTTCATGAATAAACCCCATAATTACCAGTCTGGCAAAATGAGGCGGGGAGGCCGATTCATTAATAGCGCCAGGTAGCGACAGATGAGCGCCAGTAGCGTGATTTTCACAGCGCCAGCTAGTATTCGCTGTGCTTGGCCGTTGTTCGCTTGTTGACAGCGACTCAGTCGGTGTGCGGTAATGTTGAATACGGGCTTAGGGGTCGCTGTTTCACAGGTTCAGCGCTGTATGGGAGCGCCTGACAGCGAATGGCCAGAGCGAACGGCTTGCTGCAGATTCATTAACAAATCACGCTCCGAATTTTTTCGCGCTGTGAATTCCTTGTATAAACCCCAGAGCGCTGGCGGCGATGGATTTAAAATAGTTTTTAACCCCCAAACAATCATATTTTTTGATTGTAAAATTATACAAGTTTTTATAAACATTTTGTGATATGAATACATTAATATCAGACCTGTAATATCAATTCTGCACAAAATCATTTTTTTTTTTTTTTTACCTTAAAAAAAAATCCTAACATTGCAGAAGTGGTCACAGAATTTTTGACATAAAAAAAAAAAAAAAACATTAATAGCAATTAATTATGATTATGTAAAGATTGCTCCATTGAAATGCATTGGACATCGCCAGGAAGCGACAGGTCATACCTGGCGCTGTGATGGGATTAGCAGCGGCGCTGTTCGTTGCAGTCGGCTACATGATGAATCCCGCGGTAGCTGTAGCTCTCGCTGGCGCTAGCCTCATTTAGCTTGATAAATGCGTCATTGTGGCCGACGCCGGGCGTACTTGAGTCGGTAGCCGCCGTTAGCTGGCGGGACCTGGCGCTCGTCAGACACTACCTGGCGCTATCGCTTGATGAATAAGGGCATAAACCATATTGTCTGTGTGAGCACATGGGGCGCCCCAAATAAGCTCTACATAGTTCAGGTTTTACCTGCATGCACTTTGGGACAGTACTGTTTGGTGGCAGCTTGAAGTTATGCTTACGCTCTGTGCTAATGATTGATATAGTTCAGGTTTTGGTGACCAGGGCCGCACCAAGGGATTTCCTGTTAGCCTTGTGGACAAGGAACTCATGCAAGTAGGATGTGGATAAAAGCCACTAGGCCGCCCCATTTCTATTGCTTTAAATTTAGTGCTCACTGATCTCATTTATCGCCCCGTCTTCCCTTACTCTAGAAAGAAGACGGCACTGTGAACAGAGACTTCAAGAAAACAAAAAGTCGGGAGCAGGTGAAGGAGGCCTTCCACAGCTTCACAAAGGGGAACGCCAACATCTTGGTAAGTGTCCCTCTTCTGGTTCCCTTTAATGTGGACCGACACCCAGGATTTTCACTATGCTGGGTTTTGGTCCACTTCCGCGGGGCACCCCGATCGCCCTAACAAACTCACCTCACCCCGCTCCTACGCAAGTGCTCGTCCAATCAGAGCGCTCAGAGCCTCTGTGGTAGGTACGGACAAGCGACAAACAACCACAGCGGCTCTGAGCGCGCTGGAGGCCGCGTCTCGCGCGCCCCTCTAACAGGGAGCGCGCCCGCGCCGGCCATTCACAAACGGCCGCCCTGCTCGAGAGAAGCGCGAGATGCGGCCGCGCATGTGCCGTTGGAACGGGCATAAGGTAAGGTTTCTGGGTGTCCTGCGGGGTTTCACACAGCGGGGCATCCCGATTTCGGGATAGATTCCCGGGCTGATCCCACCTGGGAAAAAGACATGGGAATTTCACTTTCCTGTATGTTGTTTCTCAGGTCGCCCCATTTCACTCACCTTCCTTCCGCTCCCACGGCACAGATTCAGGTGAGAGCGAGTGCGCTGATTGGCTGAGCGAGTGTGCTTAGTCAATCAGTGCTTTTGCTGTCACTCGGCTTCCTTCGGTGCCCGCCTGGACGGCTAAGCAGCTTGGTGGCACCAAAGAGAACAGAGCAGCATCACCAGCCACATCCCCCGTCCACCTTGCAGCCGTGAAGTGCCTACGCCGCCCGTTCAGAAAGGCCGGGCGCGGGTGCATGCACAACTAGAGGTGAGCAGGGATGCTGCCGGAGTGCACGGATTCGGCAAGGGCTCCAGGAGAAGGTGAGTGAAACTGGCGACCGGGGGGTGAGGTTCACACAGTGGGGCATCCCAATTTGGCATGCCCCAAGGAGTGGAACTCGAGCAGGCCTGGGGTCTTTTAGAATCCAGGGCCTCCAATGTTCCTCTTTAAAAGCTAAAGGAATTAAAGGATCACTGTCGTAGTGATGTGTCAAAGCACTCTTAAAGCGGAACCCACAGCGCCCCACAGGATGCTGCATCTACCACCCCACAGGCATTGCACTGTGAAGTTCCTAGAAATGTATTACTATTCACCCGGCTCTGCTCCAACGTGGCCATCGGCAGGCAAGATGGTGGGCGGAGCAGGCCTTGCCGGTGAAAACGCACTCTGTGAGTATGAGCATACTCCTTCCTCTAAGGCTTAAGCAATGAGAAAGCCTGCGTGAGGAAAGGAGAGCCAGCTGAGCCAGCAGGGCACAAACTGGTGAATAATACAGATAGAAGAATAGTAGGGTTCCTTGAGTTGCTCTACTACAGTTTCTTGAGTTGTTTTGGTACAGTTCCCTGAGCTGCTCTGGTTGCTTGAGTCGCTGTAGTTCGGTTCCTTGAGTTGCTCTACTAAGGGAATTTGATTTGCTGTTAGTGTTCCTTAAACAACTTTACTAAGGTTCCTTGAGTTCCTGCTCCTTAGGTGGCTGTACTGGGGTTCCTTGAGTGGCTCTACTCAGATGCATTGACTTGCTTTACTAGGGTTTCCTGATTTGCTTGATTAGGGTTCCTTGAGTTGTTCTACAAGGGTTCCTTAAGTGGCTATACTAGGGATCCTTAAGTTTCTCCACTAAGGTTTATTGAGTTGCTCTACTGGGATTATTCAGTTTCTCTACAATGTTTTTTGTGAGTTGCTGTATTAGGCTTACCCTGAGTTGCTATACTTGGGTTCCTTGAGTGGCTCTTCTGGGTTTTTTTGGGTTGTTCTAAAAGTTTCCTTGAGTTGTTGTAGTAGACCTCCCCATATTCGTTCTAATAGGGTTCCGTGAGACACTCTACTACGGGGGGGTTTATTTGCTCTACTAGGGTTCCTTATGTGAATTTATTAGATTTCAAATTAAGTACATTGGGTGGCTCTAGTATAATTCCTTGAATTTTTTAAGTAGAGTTTCATGAGTTGCTGTAGTGAGGAACATTCAGTACCTCTACTGGGTTTCCTTGAGTAGCAGCTCTACTGGGGTTCTTTGAGTTGCTCTATATTGTTCCTTGAGTTGCTGTAGTATCCTCCCCTGATCTGATCTAGAAGTATTCCCTGAGATACCAATTAAGTACTTGTTCCTTGGGTGGCTCTACTATGGTTTCTTGAGTTTTTTTTTTCTAGTGTTTCTTAAGGTTCTGCTCCTTGGGTGGCTCTACTATGGTTTCTTGAGGGGCTCTAGTATGCCTCCTTGAATTTCTTTACTACAGTTTCTTTAGTTGCTGTAGTAGGGTATCTTGAGTAGCTCTACTAGGGATCTTTCAGTTGCTCTGCTATTATTCCTTGAGATACTGTTGTAGGCTGCCCCTAAGTTGCTCTACTAGGGTTCCATGAGTTTCTCTACTGGGGTTCTTTGAGTTGCTCTACTATTGTTTCTTGAGATGTTCTACTGTTTGCCCTACTAGAGTTCTATACTGTAAGTGACTTTACTAGGGTCCCCTTAGTTCCTCCTGGTTGCAATCAATGCCACCTCGGTGACTTCTTTCATTATCAGACATGAATAAGCTGCAGGGGGTTTGCTGGTAATTCCTGCAGCTTTTATGCCCATGTTTTCTGATTTGATTCCCAATTTAAGGTCATCTGGGAAACTGGGTGAAGGACTTTACCAATCTTTTATAGGGATGATGGTAATGGTAATTTGTACCCGCAGAAGCATATGGTGACAGACCGGCAATTCCAGTACACAGACAAGCAATGAACCACTTGTGAATGTATCAAGTGTAAAAACTAAACCAATACTGAGCACTGTTGTCCCTTGTGTCTGCAGAAGTTGTACCTGAGCCGCCTGGAGGATATAAGGACCACTTTGGAGAAGTCAACTTTTTTTAAGACCCATGAGGTGAGCTGCATTACAAAAGTATGGGGGGGGGTGTTAATTGCTTGCTTGTTGCCTTCAAATGTTGGGTTTCTAGCTAAGGGTGAAGGCCTTGTGACCAAAATTTGGGAGTCTTCTCTTATTTTATATATCTGCCCAAAGGCAATTGATCTTGAGATCTTCAGAAAAGGTGGCATTTTGGGTGCTGTGACTGAGGTGGAGGGCAGGGCTGTATTTCCATTAGGCAAACCTAGGCCTGTGCCTAGGGTGGCCTCCTGCAAGGGGGGCGCAGACATTACTGCTATTGTAAAAAAAAAATAGAAAAATAAAAATGTTGTTGACGTGTTATTGCCTCCTTACAAACACTCCCCGGTCACATTGTGTGTGTAGAGGGGGGAGAGGGCGCAATGGCTTAAAGGCAGCTTCATCCTCTCCCACTGCTGTGGCCATGTGACTCCTGTGTGTTGGGCGCTGGTAAGCCGGTAATATATAATAGAATGCATGCTCCTCTGCATTTCTCCCCTTGAAACCTCTCCACACTATACACATTTATTTTTCAGACCGCGAACGCCAGGGCAGGCATCAGCATTGGGCAAACCCAGGCAGTTGCCGGGGCCGCTGCTTATTTGTAGGACCCCCCTTTGTTTCTTTCCTTTTATCATTTTCTTTTTTCTTTCCATTTATTCTTTGCTTCTTTCTTTCATCTGTTCTTTCTGCCATTCCCTTTCTTTCTTTCATCTTTACTTCTATTTTTTCTGGCTGTCCTTTAAATCTTTGTTTCTTTTATTCTAGTCTTTTTCTTTCTTTCCATCATTTTTTTTCCCTTTCATTTGGTATGCCAATCCTTTTCTTTCTTCTTTCCTTCTTTAATTTTTTTTCTGTCCTTCCTTCTATTCTTTTTGTCTTTCCTTCTTTTTATTTTATCTGTCGGTCCTTCTATTCTTTTACTTCTTCCAGCTTGTTTTTAATCTCAAGCCGGCTCTGCTTAAAGTTACTTAAAGTGGACCAACACCCTGCTGGATCGGCTCAATCATAGCAGCTCGATCAGATCCCTCCCCGCGGGGCATCCGAAATCGGGGACTGAAACCCCCCAGGACGCCCCATTCACCTTACCTTACCCCCATTCCAATGGCGCATGTGCGGGCCGCATCTCGCGCTTCTCTCTAGCAGGGCGGGCGTTTGTGAATGGCCGGCGCGGGCACGCTCCCTGTTAGAGGGAAGCGCGAGATGCGGCCGCCAGCGTGCTCGGAGCCGCTGTGGTTGTCCGTCCCTTGTACGTGCATACCACAGCGGCTCTGAGCGCGCTGATTGGACGAGGCCCGCGCATGCGCTGTAGGAGCGGGGTGAGGTGAGTTTTTTCTGATATTCTGGGGGGGTTTCACGCAGTGGGGCACCCCCGCGGAAGTGGACCAAAACCCAGGATAGTGAATATCCTGGGTGTTGGTCCACCTTAACAAAAGGGGGCACCAGCACTTGAAGAGCCTAGGGCAGCATGAACTCTAAATACGGCCCTGGTGGAGGGGTGGGTGTCTGTCTTGGAGGAGGGGGTCATTCTCCTTAGAATGGAAATCAGCGGTGGGCAGCGGGGAACTCTGCATGCAGTAAGATAAGGTAAGTAACACATTTTTTTGGTCTGCCAGGCCAGTCCCTTTAAATGGGACCAAAACCCTGGCGATAGAGTCTAAAGGACTGTGTGAAGCCCTGCAGTTCACCAAAAAGCGTACCCTCACCATGCGCCGAGCCGGCATCCCCTGCTCAGTCTGTCCAGGCATCAGATCTGCTGAGCGTTGAGACATCGACAAGCAGAGGATGCTCGCCAGGCCTGCGTCTGTACCATGGTAATGAAGGAAAGGTAAGTGTACAGGTGAACCCGGGGCTTTTACTGATTTGGGATGCCCGGGGACATGGCCCGCTCCAAAATGTATCTAGTCATTACGATCATGAACAGATTCTGGCACCTCTCCCACACTTCCGGCAACCATGCTATCGGAAGCAGACCTCAGGTCCTCTTTAAAGTAGACCAAAACTCTTCTAACCCAGCTTTATAGTCTAAAAGACTACAGGGCTGAGTTACAGCTTGTCATATGGGATGCCCCGCTGTGTGAAACCCTCAGAATCGCCCGTCTACACACCTCGTAAATAGAAAAGGAAGGATAAGCACAGTCCAGTATAATAAGAGCAGTGTGGGGTGCCAAACCAGACGACACTGAACAAATACAAGTTTGGGGGCTCTGAGGATGCCCCCAAAAGCACAAAAGAAAGATCTGCACTCACCACATCCAAATGGAAAGATATACTTAGGCCCTTATTTATGAAGGAATAGCGACAGGTAGCGACTGGTGAGCGACCGGTAATGACGGGCCCCGCCACGAGAACGCCGGCTCCCCACCACAATCACACATTTATCAAGCCGATCCTGCTTAGCGACTGAGATAGCGCCATATAGCGACTCATTCATCATTATTCCAGCCTCAGCCCACAGCGCCAGCGTCCGACCTTGAACAGCGACAGGTATGACCTCTCGCTACCTGGCGCTCTCCAATGCATTTCAATGGAACAATCTTTAAATATTCATAATTAATTGTTATTAATGTTTTTTTTTTTTTTTTATGTGAAAAATTCTGTGACCACTTCTGTCATGTTAGTTAATTTTTTTAAGGTAAAAAAAAAAAAAAAAAAAAATTGTGCAGAATTGATATTACAGGTCTGATATTATTGTATTCATATTACTAAATTTATTTTTTTCCAAAAATATGGTGGTTTGGGGGTTAAAAAACTACTTTTAACACATCGCCGCCAGCGCTCTGGGGTTTAAACATGCATTTCACAGCGCGAGAATTTTTTGAGCGTGATTTTTTGATGAATATGGTGGGAGCCGGTCGCTCTGACCGGTCGCTATAATGCGCTCCCATACATCGCGGAACCTGTCAAATAGCGACTCGTCACCTCGTATTCAACATTACGCCACACCGACTGAGTCGCTATCAACAACCGAACAACGGCCAAGCACAGCGACTACTAGCGGGCGCTGTGAAAATACTGCTACAGTCGCTCAACTGTCGCTACCTGCCGCTATTAATGAATCGGCCTCCCCATGTATTAACGCTCAACAGAGGGACAAAAAAAAAAAACACTATACAAAATGAAAAAACGTACACATGCCGTGAGGGAATCCCTAAACAAGAAGGCTCTTAAAAATACATTAGGTCATCGTATTCCATATCATTGTATCACATAAATAAAGACCAGCAGGAAAAAATATATATGTATGAACAGCCTGCGGCTAACCCGAAAAAATTGCAAAGTGTCACAACAAGTAAAAGTGCTTGTGCAAATGTAAACAGCTGAACATTAAATGCCTGATAGGTAAATATTATAAAGTGACTAGTGCTACATACAGTCCTATAGTAGTGGTGTAAAGAGTCAGTGAAATGAATAGTAACATGCTATACAGCAGACATCTGCTGGCCAATTATACAAATATAATGGAAATGAATTTACATCACCCTCAAATTAGATTGCGAGCCATGGGGTCCCCCGGGGCAACGACCAGCCGACGCGTTGCGTGGAAACTTCCACTTCACCAGGGCAGAATTACAGGACATCGAACGCATGAACGGGCATCCCCGGCACCCCTCTAGCTGAAGTGCGATAGTATATCTGAAAGCCTGGCATTGGCTGTGGGCAGCAGAGAGAAGGAGAGGTCCCTGCAATGGTTCTATCCAGAACTTATTGCCAGACATGAATATTCACAGCCGTGAGTTCTAATTGGAGAATAGAGCCCGAGCATGCGCTGTGAAAGCATGGATCGAGGTGAGCAAACAGGTGATTCACACACACAGGGGCACCCCAAACAGGGGCAGTGAAATTCCTGGGTTTTGGTCTGCTTTAAAATGCATACCTCCCAGGTGTCCCTGATTTGGAGGGACTGTCCCTCTTTTGAGTCCATGTCCCCCTTTCCCTCATTGTTCTTCTCTTTTCTTTCTTTGAGGTTTAATATGCAGCTCTGCATCAATGAATTATTAATTTGCCTATTCAATGTATCTATCTTGTTGCAACTGTTACATCCTATCTCCTATCAATCAATCAATCAATCAATCTATGCACCTGGTAGGCTTTCAGAGCTAGCCCACCTTTATATCCCCATATAGCAGGCTGCACACAATTTACAAAAATAGATGAAAATTTATTATTAGCCAAATGCTGTCAGTACATAACATATATCACACAACATCACACTTTAAAAAACATATACAAAAAAAAGTGGGGAGGAACTTGTTAGGGCTAATATATGAGACACTCACAATGTGTGTCTAACCATTCATATAGTATAATTTCATATATCTCTAATTATAGAGTGTAGATGGCATACATAAACATAAACGGATGCCCGCATGATGAGATGCTACATCAGTGAATCCACATAAAACTGGGAGGCCGATTCATTAATAGCGGCAGGTAGCGACAGTTGAGCGACTGTAGCAGTATTTTCACAGCGCCCGCTAGTAGTCGCTGTGCTTGGCCATTGTTCGTTGTTGATAGAGACTGAGTCGGTGTGCAGTAGCGACGAGTCGCTATTTGACAGGTTCCGCGATGTATGGGTGCGCATGATAGCGACTGGTCAGAGCGACCGGCTCCCACCACATTCATCAAAAAATCACGCTCCAAAAATTCTTGCGCTGTGAAATGCATATTTAAACCCCAGAGCGCTGGCAGCGATGGGTTAAAAGTAGTTTTTTAACCCCCAAACAACCATATTTTTGGAAACCAAAAAAAAACAAGTTTTTAATTACATTTTGTAATATGAATACATTAATATCAGACCTGTAATATCAATTTTTTTTTTTTACCTTAAAAAAAATAACTAACATGGCAGAAGTGGTCACAGAATTTTTCACATTTAAAACAAAAAAAAAACATTATTATGATTGAATTATGAATATTTAAAGATTGTTCCATTGAAATGCATTGGAGAGCGCCAGGTAGCGAGAGGTCATACCTGTCGCTGTTCAAGGTCGGACGCTGGCGCTGTGGGCTGAGGCTGGAATAATGATGAATGAGTCGCTATCTGGCGCTATCTCAGTCGCTAAGCAGGATCGGCTTGATAAATGTGTGATTGTGGTGGGGAGCCGGCGTTCTCGTGGCGGTGCCCGTCATTACCGGTCGCTCACCAGGCGCTACCTGTCGCTATCCCTTGTTAAATAAGGGCCTAAAATTACTAGTGAACTGTGCTCCTATTATAAAGGATATATACAGCCCCTAAAAATACTACAATATGTGCAAACTCAGCAAGAAAGTGCAATACTACAGTGCAAAAAGTGCCTAAAGTGCTATCAATCAATCAATCAATCAATGAGGGGGTGTGGCTTAATTTAACACTTGTCCCTCTTTCTCACCCTGAAAAGTTGGCAGGTATGCATCTCGGGGCTCTGCACAGCCTGGCTGCGCCGTCCACATATTTTTGGCCGCGTTTTACTTTATTAAAAATCACCAGCTTGCAGTGACCTTCGCGGTCACCAGAGATCCTCTAACTGCCTAAGAAATCCCATATTTAGGTCTGTTGTGAAAAAGCGGTGACATCACCGTCCTAAAAATACACCAACTGCTAATCTCAAAAAAAAGCACAAACTGCTCGCCTAGCAACCGCACGGCAACAAATCATCCTCCGTTAAGTTGATGTTAATTGGAATTCTCTTGGAGTCTATTTAGGGGGGTGAATGTTCTCCCGAGTTATCGGGGGGGGGGCCTCCAGGGCCGGTGCCAGCGCGCTCGTTCCTCGGGGTCATCTAATGTCACCGACGCCTGCCGTAGCGTGGGATCCCAGGAGTCTCCGCAGGAATATTCCATTGCTCGTCACCGGCTAAGTTGACTTTTCCAGCAGTTTCAAGCTGCTTAAAATGTTCTCGGAATGTCTGACGAAAGGGTTTGTTTGCGGCCGACGCGCTTTACCATCAGATCCTCCAATCGCCTGTATAGCGAGGCTGGAAAATGGGACGGAGCCTTGCAGATGGGTGATATGATTGGTCATGCATGGCCCAGAGAATTCTACAGTCCTTCCATGTTAAAGTGGAACAAAACTCAGTGCGTGCCGCCCTGGAATCTAGAAGATTCTAGGGCCAGCTGCTGGCCCTCCCACAGGGCATCCCAAATGTCCCTGCTCTGTTAGGGGTTTATTCATTGAGGGATAGCACCAGGTAGCTATTCGGTACCTGTCGTAGTGACAGGTAGCGAAAGGTGACCGCCGGGCGCTGTACGCAAAACCACATTTATCAAAGCGATTCCGGTGAGCGACTCTAACAGCGCCATGTAGCGTCCGATTCATCATCACAGACGGCTCAGCGTATAGCGCTGGCTTCCAGATCACCTGGTATTACCTGTCGCTACCTGTAGTGTAGTGTCCGATTCATCATTATCCCAGCCTCAGCGAACAGCGCCGGCGTTCAGCCTTGCACAGCGCCAGGTATGACCTCTCGCCACCTGTCGCTCTCCCATACATTTCAATGGACGTTACTTTTCTTCTCTTTAAACGGGGTTTTATTTTAAATGTCTTTTTTTTTTTTTTTTAATGAAATCATTGTGTGACGTCTCCTGGCCTATTAAATGTCATTTTTTAAAACTTTTTAGATTTTTTTATATTTTTATGCAGAATTGTCATTACAGGTCTGGTATTAATGTGTTAATGTCACAGTGTTATAACAATGTCATTCCATGTGTTTTCGCTTTGTTACTGGTGGATATAAGTTATAAAACAGACTTTAATCACACAGCGTCTGGCGCTATGGGCAATAGCGACCCAATTTTGAGCGCCGGCGTTCTGTGAGTGTGGATTTTTGTTGAATATGGTGTGAGTTGGTGAGAGTCGGTCGCACTGAGCAGTCGCTGCCGTTCGCTCTCTGCAAAGCCCAACAGCGCCCAACATACAACACATTCATCAGTGCCAACCAGCGAATGAGGCGCTCTTTAACAGCGCCCGATAGCCGATCACAGCGTATACTAGCGGTCGCTCTAAGCGCCACGATACAGACGCTCATCTGCCGATACCTGGCGCTAGTAATGAATCAGCCTGCCAGACTCCCTGGGCGCTGCAAGGCTCTGCTTTTTGGCACCGTTACCGATGTAAACACTGGGCAAATACATTGTGATTGTGTCCACTAGCGATCCCATTGTCGTAAATCGAGTCGTTTGAAAACATTAAAGTGGACCAAAACCCAGCACTATCGGCCCGGGAATCTGTAAGATTCTCAAGCTGATTGATTCCCTCCCCCCAAAATCGGGATGCCCCGCTGTGTGAAACCCCCAGGTCGCCCCATTCACTTATCTTACTTCCCAGGCCAACGGCGCATGCGCAGCCCGCGGATGCATCCCTGCTATCCCTCTAGCAGGGCGCGTGCCATTTGTGAAAGGCCGGGCACACTCCCTGTTAGAGGGAAGCGGGGGATGCGGCCGCCAGCTCGCTCAGAGCCGCTCTTGCTAAGACGCCGCTCAGACGTGTATAGCTCAGCGGCTCGGAGCCCGCTGATTGGACGAGCTGCAGCGCATGCGCCTTAGGACCAGGATGAGGTGAGTTTACTCGGGCGATCTTGGGCGTTCCACGTAGGGGGAAAGGACCAAAACAGTCAAAATCCTGGGTTTTGGTCCACTTTAAATATACACAGCAAACAGCTCTGATTGGATGAGAGCCTGTGCATGCACCATAGGTGAGTCTGGGGGTGTCACACAGTGGGGCATCCCATACCGCGAAGCCAGGGCGGCAATGAACAAAAACCCGGGATAGTCAAAATCACTAGTTTTGTTCTGCTTTAAAAGAGGCTTCCTTTATCAAATCAGAGGGTTTAAGTTGTGTCCTGATTTTAGCCACTAGGGAGAGCTCTAGCCAAGATTAGCGGGGAAAGCAAAACTAAGGGGTTTATTCATCAGGGGGTAGCGCCAGGTAGCGCCTCTTAGCGGCAGGCAGCGTCTGGTGAACACCGGGCGCTGTACGCGGAACAGCAAAACAAAACAGCTAAATAAATAGTAAAAAAGAAAAAAACATCATTGAGTAACAAGGGGCCGGGGGGCGTTGTAAATGCAGGATTTTCATTTTTCCTTCAGTTATCCTGTAGGATAAGTAACTGAGACCGAAGCTGGGGATAGGTCACTGCCGGGGGGTTATTTGGGAAAGATTGATGACAGATTCACAGAGAAACACAACTCCCGGTTTGTGAATACAGGCAGGCTGATTCATTACTAGCGCCAGGTATCGGCAAATACGCGTCCGTACAGAGGCGCTAATAGTGACCGCTAGTGTACGCTGTGATCGGCTTTTGGGCGCTGTAACAGAGCGCCTTGGTCGCTGTAGTAACCTGGCTGGCATTGATGAATGAGATGTATGTTGGGCGCTCTAACACCAGAACAGGGCTGCAGGGAGCGAAAGGTAGCGCCAACTCTCATCGACTCACACCATATTCAACAAAAAAAAAAAACAGACTCACACAGCGTCGGTGCTCTGGATCGGGCGCTATAGCATAGAGCACCAGAGGCTGTGTGATTATAGTCTGTTTTTGAACACATATCCACAAAAAATAAAAAATCGAAAATGTTTTCAAAAATGACTTTTTCTAGGCCAGGAGAGGTCACACAATGATTTGAGCGAGAAAAAAATATTAAAAACTAAAAACCCCGTTTAAACAGAAGAAAAGGAACATTGAAATGTATGGGAGATAGACAGTAGCCCTTATGGTAATAACATTGTAACTGTTAATAAACGACAAGGACAATGACAGTTCTGTGTGAGAAAGGAATATTTGTTGTACCAAAACTATATTTGTTTTCTCTTCTGTCGGACAGTAGTCCTTATGGTAATAGTGTTGTAACTGTTACGACTTTGAAAATGTCAATAAAATATTATTGAAATGTATGGGAGAGCGACAAATAGCGACAGGTAATACCTGGCTCTGGAAGCTAGAGCGCCGGCGCTATACACTGAGCCGTCTGTAATGATGAACCGGACGCTACATGGCGCTGTTAGAGGCGCTCACCAGATTCGCCTTCATAAATGTGGTTTTGCGTACAGCGCCCGGGCCGCTACGAGGCGCTACCTGGCGCTATCCCTTCATGAATAACCCGTTAGACAAAAAATGAAAGAATAACTGCGACAAGACCAACAGACATCCCTGGAGCATACACGGGAAGGGTGCATAGGCAGAGAGCCTGGGTGGCACCCGGGGGATGAAATGAGAATTAAAATAATTAATACCAGAGGACTAACAAGTGAATAAATTGGAAGCATAATAGGCTAGAGGGCCGGGGGGGGGGGATGTGACAAGGCTGCAAGTCTAGGCAAGACAAAGCTATTGGGCAAATGCAAGGCCTGCTGAACTCCCGGAGTATTACTGGATAATAATAGGGAAGATGGACCCTAACTGCTAGAGGAAAGGCTCCCAATAGAGAGGATTTCTTAATAGAAAAAGGGTGGATTTGGGTTTTTAATGGGAAGAAGGGTCCAAATTGCTAGAGGAAGAGAATCAGTTAATAAATGAAGCAAGGCTCGATGTGACAAAGGTTTAATCTAGATGTAATGGGGTGACAGGTCCCAAATGCCAGAGAAAATGACGGAGACGGATAATGGTGAAGGCTCTAACTTCTAGCGAAAGGGATTGAGATACATACATCAATAGAAAAAGCTCTCCTTAGAAATGGGTGGATTTAGGTTTCTAATGGGAAGAAGGGTCCAAATTGCTAGAGGAAGAGAATCAGTTAATAAATGAAGCAAGGCTCGTGGTGACAAAGGTTTAATCTAGATGTAATGGAGGTCCCAAATGCCAGAGAAAATGACGGAGACGGATAATGGTGAAGGCTCTAACTTCTAGCGAAAGGGATTGAGATACATACATCAATATAAAAAGTTCTCCTTAGAAATTAGTGGATTTAGGTTTCTAATAGGAAGAAGGGTCCAAATTGCAAGAGGAAGGGAATCAGTTAAATAATGGAGAAGGCTCGATGTGACAAAGGTTTAATCTAGATGTAATGGGGTGACAGGTCCCAAATGCCAATGGCGAAGCCTCTAACTTCTAGCGGAAGGGATTGAGATACATATATCAATACAAGAAGCTCTCCTTAGAAATGGGTGGATTTAGGTTTCTAATAGGAAGAAGGGTCCAAATTGCAAGAGGAAGGGGATCAGTTAAATCATGGAGAAGGCTCGATGTGACAAAGGTTGAATCTATTGTACATGTAACGGGGAAAAAGGGTCCTTAATGCTAGAGGAAAGGATTAAGATGGATAAAGGTGAAGGCCCAAACTGCTATAGGAAGGGGTCAAGATACAGGCTCTTGGTAGACAAGGAAAGATTTGGGCTTCTAATGGTATGAAGTGCCATGAAAGCTATAGAAATTGAATGAGGCGAATAATAGAGAAGGCAATTGGTGGAAATGGGGTGGGTTTGTGCTTCTAATAGGAAAAAGGTCCATAAATTGCTAGAGGAAGGGATCTAGGTGGAAAACTGAGAAAACTCACAGTATGTCTAGATATGCGAAAAGGTTCTTGGTAGCAAAGGGTGGATCTGAGCTTCTAACTGTGAAAGGGAACCAAAGTGCTGGAGAAAGAGATCCAGACAGATAATGGAGAAAACTCTTGGTGGCAAATAGTGGGTCCGGGTCTAATAGGGTGAAAAAAAAGAGATCCAGATAGATAATGGAGAAAACTCTTGGTGGCAAATTGTGGGTCTGGGTCTAATAGGGTGAAAAAAAAGAGATCCAGATAGATAATGGAGAAAACTCTTGGTGGCAAATAGTGGGTCTTGGTCTAATAGGGTGAAAAAAAGGAGATCCAGATAGATAATCGAGAAAACTCTTGGTGGCAAATAGTGGGTCTTGGTCTAATAGGGTGAAAAAAAGGAGATCCAGATAGATAATCGAGAAAACTCTTGGTGGCAAATAGTGGGTCTTGGTCTAATAGGGTGAAAAAAAGGAGATCCAGATAGATAATGGAGAAAACTCTTGGTGGCAAATAGTGGGTCCGGGTCTAATAGGGTGAAAAAAAAGAGATCCAGATAGATAATGGAGAAAACTCTTGGTGGCAAATGGTGGGTCTTGGTCTAATAGGGTGAAAAAAAAGAGATCCAGATAGATAATGGAGAAAACTCTTGGTGGCAAATAGTGGGTCTGGGTCTAATAGGGTGAAAAAAAGGAGATCCAGATAGATAATGGAGAAAACTCTTGGTGGCAAATAGTGGGTCTTGGTCTAATAGGGTGAAAAAAAAAGAGATCCAGATAGATAATGGAGAAAACTCTTGGTGGCAAATAGTGGGTCTGGGTCTAATAGGGTGAAAAAAAGAGATCCAGATAGATAATGGAGAAAACTCTTGGTGGCAAATAGTGGGTCTTGGTCTAATAGGGTGAAAAAAAGAGATCCAGATAGATAATGGAGAAAACTCTTGGTGGCAAATAGTGGGTCTTGGTCTAATAGGGTGAAAAAAAAGAGATCCAGATAGATAATGGAGAAAACTCTTGGTGGCAAATAGTGGGTCTTGGTCTAATAGGGTGAAAAAAAGAGATTCAGATAGATAATGGAGAAAACTCTTGGTGGCAAATGGTGGGTCTGGGTCTAATAGGGTGAAAAGTACTAACTGATAGAGAAATGCAATTAGAATGGTTTCTAATAGCGAGAAGGGTCCAAAATACTGATGGAAGAGATCCAGATGGATGATGGAATATTCTCAGTGACAAAGCATGAAACTAAATGTAATGGGGAGAAAGCTCCGAAATTCTAGCAGAAATAGAGATGGATAATAGTTAAGACTCCTGTAGGCAAAGGATATAGATATGATCAGAAAAATTGGATTTGGGCTTCTAAGGACAATACGGGCCCTAAATGATAAAGGAAGGGATGGTGGTGGCAGAGGGTGGTTTCTAATGGGATTTTAATTGTGAGAAGGACCCATAATACTAACAGAAAAGATCTACATAGATAATAGTGAAGGCCCTTTAGACTGTAAGCTCACAGGGGCGGGGCTTTCCTTCCTATTGTCTCCTGTGCTCACAACACAGGGTTTAAACTTGTGGCATCTAGTTTTGTATTGTTCCCTGTACTATATGTTTTACCTTGTCTGTAATCAGACCTTGTAAAGCGCTACGGAACATGATGGCGCTATATAAATAAACATTAATAATAATAATAATAATAATAATAATAAGGCTGAAAGTAAATGTAATGGGGATAAATGTTCTAAATGCTAAAGGAAAGGACTGAGGGGGATAATAGTAAACGCTCCATGATCTGGATTTAACTGGAAAAAAAGAGAAAATAGTGGATTAGCAAAGGTTGAATCTGGATATAATGGGGGGATGGACCCTAAAGTTACAAGATGGGATCAAGTTAAATAATGTAGAAAGGTATTGGTGGTGGGAAGGGACCTATTTTCTAGAGTGAACTGGCATTTACATACCTCCCAAGTGTCCCTGATTTGGAGGGACTGTCCCTCTTTAGAGTCCGTGTCCCCCTGTCCCTCGTTCTCATTTGTCCCTCTTTGAGGTGTAACATGCGGATCTGCAGTAATAAATGATTCATTTGCTTATGACATCCAGGGCCGGATAAGTGTGGTGGAGGCCCCTGGGCACAGAATCTGGTGGAGGCCCCAGATACAGTATAAAATAATAGTCCAGCCAAGTAACTGATTGGTGGTTGTCTGGCACCCGCCTACTTACTGGAAGGTCAGATGGAGTCCCTTGTGCCCCCCTTGTGCGGGTGCTGCTGCTTTGCCATTCTGGGTGGGGGGTAGTGTAGTCGCCCGGCTGGTTCCCTGCATTGAGCTGCCAGCGGCTGTGCTTGGTGGCTTATGTGCAGTGACAGCTCTGCACCCATCACTGTAGCGTTGCTGGCGGCGGCTTTGCTGCTCTCCGTCCGGCCCTGTGGTGGCTTTGGTTGCCCTTTGCCAGCGATAGCTTTGTTGCTGAGCCCGTCAGATCAAAGCCTCCTGGACCAGACCATAACCCAAATAATGGTGGAGGCCCCTTTTGCAGGGCAAGTAATGGAGGCCCCGGGGCACGCGCCCCTTATAATCCTGCCCTGATGACATCACGTTTGCTAGCATAAGGCCTCCTTAGAGGCAAATAGGGAATATCTGTTTGTAATAGGCCTTGTCTCAAACCTAAAAAAAAAAGTCAAGCTATTTTTTTCTTTTTTTTTGGCCTTGACATGTGGATCACATAGGAGTTGCATAATTCCCTGTTTGTTGCTGCTCCTCGGGAAACCTGTTCTTTCTTTCTTCTCTTTTCTGCCTCCTTTCTGGGAGAGGAGCTGGCAATGTTCCCCCAGCACCTTCCTGGCTGGAAAATAAGAGTCAGAGCTCATTATAACATGACTGCGGGGGGAACATGTCAGTAATAAGCCTCGTCCAAGGCCGCTGACGGCTGCGCAAGATTCTCCACAGCGATTTTTCCTGTTTACTTCATTTAATGTCGGCGCCTGTGCGAGATTATATTCCGTGCAGCTAGAAAAATAAATACTATGGGGGTTATTTATGAAGGGATAGCGGCAGGTGGCGCCTCGTAGCGGCAGGCAGCGTCTGGTGAACGCCGGGCGCTGTACGCAAAACCACATTTATGAAAGTGAATCTGGTGAGCGCCTCTAACAGCGCCATGTAGCGTCACATGTATTATTACATGCGGCTTAGCGTATAGCGCCGGCGCTCTAGCTTCCGGAGCCAGGTATTACCTGTCGCTACCTGTCGCTCTCCTATACATTTCAATGGCCAATTATTTGCTTGTGTTTAAACAGCGTGTTTGACATTTATTTATTTATTTATTGTTTGCTCCAATCGTGTGACGTCTCCCGGCTGCAAACAAAAAACACTTTTAGAAACTTTTTTGATTTTTTATATTTTTATGCAGAATTGTCATTACAGGTCTGGCACTAAAGTGTTAATGTCACAGTGTTATAACAATGTCATTCCATGTGTTTTCGCTTTGTTACTGGTGGATATGTGTTCAAAACAGACTTTAATCACACAGCGTCTGGCGCTCTATGCTACAGCCCCCAGCTTTAGAGCGCCGACGCTGTGTGTGTGTCCTTTTTTGATAAGTATGGTGTGAGTCGCTGAGAGTCGGTCGCACTGACCTGGCGCTACCTCTCGCTCCCTGCAGCGCTGTACTGGTGTTAGATCGCCCAACCCACATCACATTCATCAATGCCGGCCAGGTTACTACAGCGACTGAGGCGCTCTGTTACAGCGCCCGATAGCCGATCACAGCGTCTACTAGCGGTCGCTCTAAGCGCCTCTGTACAGACGCTCATCTGACGATACTTGTCGCTAGTAATCAGCTTCAAAGACACATATAAGTGTGTATATATATATATATATATATATTAATTTATAATTGATAATTAATTAATAATAATAAATAAATATTTTAATAAATAATTAATAATAATTATAATAATAATAGAGATAATAATTTTAATAAATAATTAATAATAATTCATAATTAATTACAAAGGCACATATAGGTGTGTATATATAATTATAATATATATTTTTATAATATATAATTTATAATTTTATTATTATTATTTATTTATAATTTATATATAATATATATATATATATATATATATATATATATATATACATATATATATTTATAATATAGTATAATATATATATATATATATATATATATATATATATAATTAAAAGTAGATATGCAGGGGAACAAAATGGGGAGCTTTCCCTTTAAAGTGGACCAAAACCCAGGATTTTGACTATGGGCGGGGGCGCTGTGTGAAACCCTGTGACATCACGTCGTCTAAGCCTTCATCTAATGCGAGTGGCTCCGAGTGCGTGAAATAAGGTAAGTGTATGGGGTGACCTGTGGGGTTTCACACAGCGGGGCATCCCGATCATGGATGCCCCGGGGGGAGGGAATCCACCGGCCCGGGAATCTTATTCGCATTGGGTTTTGGTCCACTTTAAAATACAAGCAGACACTAGGGGGAGCACCAGCCTAAACAGCTAAATACATTGGTAATAAAATACAAACCCATGTGATTATTGAGCTTTGTATTGTGTCAGTGACCGGTTTTTCCTTTTCTCCGCAGTTGATCTGTATGTCAGTTGTTCTCTGGTTTGGCTGTGTCTCTGCTGTTGTGTAAAACACGCGCGGTTGCGGCACGCCCCTCCCCGAGCGCCTCAATGCCAGTCTTTGTTAGAGTAAAGCATAAAGGAATCCTCGGCTATGGCTCTGATTCATGCAACAAATAATCTCATGCGCTAATAGTTTTCTGCCCGCTGCTTGCGGGATGGGGAAGCGCCAAGTACATCTGTTTGGGGGGGGGGGGTCGCCATTGGCCACCCCGGGGCACACGTGTCGAGAAATTACTCCTCCTCGGGGCGTAATTTCTCATGCGGAGAGAGATTTATTCTGAAGCTATGACCTATTATAGAGATGCAAAGGTTCGAGATTGTGTTTAGGATGATTTAACATGTTACATGTCAGAGGGTTTTCCATCGACACTGCTCATGGGCACCTAGGGCTGCCCAAGCAAAAAAAAAAAAAACTCACCTTCTCTCTAAAAAAAGCAAAAAAAAAAAAAAAAAAACTCACCTTCTCTCCAAAAATAAAAAAAAGCAAAAAAAAAATACTCACCTTCTCTCCAAAAAAAGCAAAAAAAAAATACTCACCTTCTCTCCAAAATAAGCACAAAAAAAAAATACCTTCTCTCCAAAAAAAAAAAAAAAAATACATTCTCCAAAAAATAAAGCTAGAAAAAATACCTTCTTTTCAAAGAAAAGCAAAAAAACTCACCTTCTGTCCAAAAAAAAGCAAAAATATAAAAAACTCACCTTCTCTCCAAAAAAAAAAAATACTCACCTTCTCTCCAAAAAAAGCAAAAAAAAAAAAAAAATACTCACCTTCTTTCCAAAGAAAAGCAAAAAAAAACTCACCTCTCCAAAAAAAGCAAAGAAAAAAATACTCACCTACTCTCCAAAAAAAGCAAAAAAAAAAAAAAAAAAATACATTCTCTCTAAAAAAAAAGCAAAAAAAAAAAATACCTTCTTTCCAAAGATAAGCAAAAAAAACCTCACCTTCTCTCCCAAAAAAAGCAAAATAAAAAAAATACTCACCTTCTCTCCCCCACAGCAGCTGCATCTGGATCCAGTGCTTAGAAACTTTCCCTTTCTGAGATCTAGTCCTGCGACATGGACACGCCCCAGGATTCCTTGTCAGAGGGTTTTCCATTGACACTTCTCATGGGCATATAGGGCTTCCCAAGCTAAAGGTAAAAAAAAAATACTCACCTTCTCTCCCCCACAGCAGCTGCATCTAGATCAAGTGCTTAGAAACTTTCCTCTCCTGAGATCTAGTCCTGCGGAATCGACACGCCTCAGGATTCCTTGTCACTACTCATGATTCCAATGATTGATGGATCTAAAAGCAAAAAAAAAAAAAAAAAATACTCACCTTCTCTCCAGAAAAAAAGTAAAAACAAAAAAAACTCACCTTCTCTCCCCCGCAGCAGTTGCATCTAGATTCAGTGATTCGAAACTTTTCCTATACTGAGATATATATATGGCCTCGATTCAATAAAGGTAGAAAAAAATTCTCATGGTAGTAAAAGATTCAATTCATGAGAAAAAAGCCTGAGAATGTCACTGTTACTGAATCACCAGATAAAAAGACAATGAAAGTCAATGGCACTTTTTTACTCTGTTTCCTCCTTTCTACACTGTAGTAAAAGCTGCCATTGACTTTCATTGTCTTTTTATCTAGTGATTCAGTAACAGTGACATTCTCAGGGTTTTTTCTCATGATTTGAATTTTTTACTACCTTTATTGAATCGAGGCCATAGTCCTGAGGTATCAACACACCCAGGATTCCTTGTCACTTCTCATGATTCCAATGACACTTCTCATGGGCACGTAGGACTGATGAAGGTAAAAGCAAAAAAAAAAAAAACTTTCCCTTTCTGAGATGGGCAGGCTGATTCATCACTAACGCCAGGTAGCGACAGATGAGCGTCTGTAGCAGGCATTTTCAGAGCGCCCGCTAGTAGTCGCAGTGCTCGGCCGTGGGTCGCTACTTTATAGCGACTCAGTCGCTGTTCAGTAATGTTGAATACATTGTGAGGAGTCGCTATTTGACCAGTACAGCGCTGTATGGGAGCGCATGTTAGCGACTGGTCATAGCGACCGACTCACACCATATTCAGCAAAAAAACAGCCTCACATATCTCTGGCGCTGAAAAATGCTTCTCTGAAGCCCAGAGCGCAGGAGGCCAACACCCACGGGTGATCGGCCGATCACCTCCCTCCCCGCGGGACATCCGAGATCGGGATGTCCCGCGGGGTGAAACCCCCCCAAACACCCCAAACCCCCTTACCTTATCTTCGGCGGCGGTCTCTTGACGCGCGGGAGGCGGCGGCGGAGGAGCCGCTTGTCCGGGACTGTCAGATTGCTTGTCCGTCGGCGCGGGGAGAGGTGAGTTTTTCGGGTGATCGGGGGGGTTTCACACAGCGGGGCACCCCGATCGGGGGTGCCCCACCGAAGTGGACCAAGACCCAGGATAGTCAAAATCCTGGGTGTTGGTCCACTTTAAAGTCTGTTTTTCAGCATCTATCCACTAGTAACAAAGCGAAAACATATGGAATTACATTGTAGCAACATTGTAACATGAACACTTTAATGGCAGACCTGTAATGTCATTTCTGAAGAAATATATAAAAAATGAAAAAATTGTGAATAAACTGCTTTTTCAATGTCAGAAGAGGGCACATTATTTGTGAATTTTTGAAAAAAAATAAAATAAACAAAAACCCTGTTTAAAGAGAAGAAAAGGATCGTCCATTGAAATGTATGGGAGAGCGACAGGTAGCGAGAGGTCATACCTGGCGCTGTGCAAGGCTGAACGCCGGCGCTGTACACTGAGGCTGTGAAAATGATGAATCAGACGCTACATGGTGCTATCCCAGTCGCTAAACAGATTCTGCTTGATAAATGCGTAATTGCGTGCCATGTCCGGCGTTCACCAGTCGCTACCTGTGGCTACCTCTCATTAACCAGCCACTGCCTGACGCTATCCCTTCTTAAATAAGGGCCCTAGTCCTGTGACAAGGACACGCCCCAGGATTCCTTGAGGCCGATTCATTAATAGCGGCAGGTAGCGACAGTTGAGCGACTGTAGCGGCATTTTCAGAGCGCCCGCTAGTAGTCGCTGTGCTTGGCCGTTGTTCGGTAGTTGATAGCGACTCAGTCGATTTGCCGTAATGTTGAATATTGGGTGAGGAGTCGCTATTTCACAGGTTCCGCGCTGTATGGGAGCGCATGATAGCGACTGGCCCTAGCGACCGGCTCCCACCATATTCATTAACAAATCACGCTCAAAAAATTCTCGCGCTGTGAAATGCATGTTTAAACCCCAGAGCGCTGGCGGCGATGGGTTAAAAGTAGTTTTTTAACCCCCAAACCACCATATTTTTGGAAACCAAAAAAAGCACGTTTTTAAAATAATTTTGTAATATGAATACATTAATATCAGACCTGTAATATCAATTCTGTACATTTTTTTTTTTTTACCTTAAAAAAATTATCTAAAATGGCAGAAGTGGTCACAGAATTTTTCACATTTAAAAAAAAAAAAAACATTAATAACAATTAATTATGAATATTTAAAGATTGTTCCATTGAAATGCATTGGAGAGCGCCAGGTAGCGAGAGGTCATACCTGTCGCTGTTCAAGGTCGGACGCTGGCGCTGTGGGCTGGAATAATGATGAATGAGTGGCTATCTGGCGCTATCTCAGTCGCTAAGCAGGATTGGCTTGATAAATGTGTGATTGTGGTGGGGAGCCGGCGTTCTCGTGGCGGTGCCCGTCATTACCGGCCGCTCACCAGTCGCTACCTGTCGCTATTCCTTGTTAAATAAGGGCCCATGTCAGAGGGTTTCGAAGCTAAAAGCAAAAAAAAAAAAAAAAACCTCACCTTCTCTTCCGGTGCTTAGTTTGGGGAGGGAATGGATTGGCCCGGAATCGCGGTGGGTTTTGGTCCACTATAAATGGTGACTAATGCAATACAATAATAACACACAAGTGATAATAATATATAATAAATAAATGTATATAATTTATATAAATATATAAGTTTATATATTTATATAAATAATACAATTTCCTGGCGCTCTGTCTCCCCCTGCAGGTCATCGGAAGTTCTTTGCTCTTCATCCACGACAAGAACGAGCAGGCCAAAGTATGGATGATCGACTTCGGCAAGACCACCCTCCTGCCGGAAGGCGAGACCCTGGATCACAGAATTCCCTGGGTGGAAGGAAACCGCGAGGACGGATATCTGCTGGGACTGGACAACCTCATCCATATCCTGCAGGAGATGGCAAGTGAGGACGAGGCCCAATAAGGGGGAACTTCCCGACCCCTCGCTGACACTCCAGGAATGCACTACAGAACACTTTTACCTGTCCTGACCCAATAGGGGGCGCTATGGCCCGGGCCCGGCCTCCGGCGATCGCAGGGACGAGAAAAGTCGTTTTTTTTTTAAATGGAATCTGTGATTTTTAGGTTGTGTAAATAGTTTGTCAGAACAAAACGACTGTTACTTTTTATTACTTTTACTCTTTTAAGTTATAAAAAAAATGCAAAAAATCCACATATACGGCGGTGGCGGCAGATTTACCGCTGCTTGTTATATAATCGCTGTTTCACTTCAGTAATACTTATTCTTTAAAGCTTTATTGTAGCAGCCAGTTTTACATTGTTTATTCCATCCAATCAGATGTGAGCGCTGATGTTTACCTGCAAATTTGGCAAATTCCTGTGGACACGCTCTCTTAAACCGGACCTTCACCCTGAATAAGAGCCTATCTTATATGTTTCCCACACTCTGTACATACAGATTGCCCACATTAATCCGGATCCTCATCCTGAATAAGAGTCTATCTTATATGTTCCCCCCTGCACATACAGATTGCCCACATTAATCCAGACCCTCACCCTGAATAAATGCCTATCTTATATGTTTCCCACACCCTGTACTTACAGATTGCCCACATTAATCCGGACCCTCGCCCTGAATAAGAGTCTATCTTATATGTTCCCCCCTGTACATACAGATTACCCACATTAATCCAGACCCTCACCCTGAATAAGAGCCTATCTTATATGTTTCCCACACCCTGTACATACAGATTGCCCACATTAAAAAATCATCCTACCTGCATCTACTGCATATTCTGAGCTGCTCTGAATTCTGGAATTGCTGACCTTTTCCTGACCCCAGCTCTGCTCTGTCTGTGCAAAGCACAGCTATAACCCCACCCCCTGCACTTATCACCCCTATCCTCAGTATGTGATGCTACTAAGGCAACATGGCGGCGCCCGTATGCTAGAGTCCTGATTAGAGTTGCAGCTCAGTGGGGGAAAGAACAAAAAGTAAGAGAATAAATGTAAGTAAAAATGTAAAATATATTAATTTTATATGTGGGGAATAGTTTTTTAAGGGGTTTGGGCTTTTCATTAAACGATGCTAAAGGTCCGGTTTAAGTCTTAAAATGCATTCATATGGGCAGATCTATGGATGAGGACAGTGGTGGACTGGGGACAAAAATCAGCCCCAGATTTTACCAGCCCCTGGCCGGTCTGATTCCTGCTGAGGTCCCCAACCATGATGCTGGGGTTATAGAACTGGGGGCTGGGGTTCCTTAGCTTGTGGGTACAGTGGGGCTGGGTACAGTGGGGCTGGGTACAGTGGGGCTGATAGAGAGACTGCGGGGGCACGGATTGAATGTGCATGTAAAAAGCAGCAGCTCAACTGGCCCCAAAGCAGCGCGGCCCACCGGGCATTGTCCCGTATCTCCCTCTGGCCAGTCCACCCCTGGATGAGGAGGTGTTTGGGGATGGGCAGATGTTCCTCGGGGGTGGGTGAAAAGGGACAAGGTCCCATCAGGGGCATTTCTGAGATGCGGAGAGACTGCAGGTTACAGAGGGTTCCCCAATGGTTTTAAAAAAATGGCTTTTGTAGTTGTAAAGGGGGAGCATGGGGGGAGGCAGAGGTTCCTCAGGGGTGTGTGCTTGTATGACAAAGAGGCATGTTCCCACCTGAGGCGGTGCTGGTATCTGCCTTTTGTAGTTGGAAAGGGAGGGTGTAGGGGCAGGCAGTGGTTCCTTCAGGGTTAGTGCTGAGATACAAAGCACCACAAACAACAGTGGGAGGGATTTTCCACAAGGGGCTTTTGTATAAGTTGGAAAAGGGGAGCTCAGGGGTGGGCAGAGGTTTCTCAGGGGTGTGTGCTTGTGTGAAAAAGTAGCATGTTCCCACCTGAGGTATTGCTGGAATCTGGAAAGACTGCAGAGCACAGAGTGTTCCCTAATTTTAGGGAAATAGCTTTTGTATATGTTGGAAAAAGAGTCCTTATTGTGGGCGTATGTTCCTCAGGGGCGGGTGCTTAGATGAACAAAGGGCATGTTCCCATCAGAGACATTGGTGAGATCTGGAGAGACTGCGGAGCATAGAAGGTTCCCTGTGATTTTAGGGAATAAACGTTTGTATAAGTTGGAAAAGGGGAGCTTAGGGGTGGGCAGAGGTTCCTCGGGGGCTTGTGCTTGCGTGGAAAAGAGGCATGTTCCTACCTGGGGCATTGCTGGTATCTGGAAAGACTGCAGAGCACAGAGTGTTCCCTAATTTTAGGGAAATGTATTTTGTATATGTTGGAAAAAGAGTGCTTAGTGTGGGCATATGTTCCTCAGGGGCAGGTGCTTAGATGAACAAAGGGCACGTTCCCATCAGGGGCATTGGAGAGATCTGGAGAGACTGCAGAGCACAGAGTGTTCCCTAATTTTAGGGAAATGTATTTTGTATATGTTGGAAAAAGAGTGCTTAGTGTGGGCATATGTTCCTCAGGGGCAGGTGCTTAGATGAACAAAGGGCACGTTCCCATCAGGGGCATTGGAGAGATCTGGAGAGACTGCAGAACATAACAGCCTCCCTGTGGTTTTAAGTAAATGGCGTTTGTATAAATTGGAAAAGGGGAGCTTTAGGGATGGGCAGAGGTTCCTCGGGGGGCGGGGGGGTGCTGGCAAGAAAAAGGGGCATGTTCCTACCCGAGGCATTGCTGGTATCTGGAAAGACTGCAGATCACAGAGTGTTCCCTAATTTTAGGGAAATGGCTTTTGTATATGTTGGAAAAAAGAGTCCTTATTGTGGACATATGTTCCTCAGGGGCGGGTGCTTAGATGAACAAAGGGCATGTTCCCATCAGGGACAATGCTGAGATCTGGAGAGACTGCAGAGCATAGAGGGCTCCCTGTGGTTTTGCCCAATAGGCTTTTGTATAAGTTGGAAAAGTGAAGCTTAGGGTTGGGCAGAGGTTCCTCAGGGGTGTGTGCTTGCGTTAAAAAGAGACATATTAATACCTGAGGCATTACTGGTATCTGGAAAGACTGCAGAGCACAGAGTCTTCCCTAATTTTAGGGAAATGGCTTTTGTATATATAAGAAGCAAATAATGATTTAATTATTATTTGCTGCACATTAATCTCCCTCTATCAGAGATTAATATTATAAATACTAATAATCATATCAGCCCAACGGCCATTAATCTGATACAAATCAATGGTCGCAGAGACTATCCTCACAAATCCAATGAGGTGTCCTAAGAAGAAATACTTTCCCTCAAATGCTGCCCATACAATCTATTCTTGAGAAGTTATCCGTCACCACTCACAGTTAGATGCATAAATGAAAATGGGTTTAATTCACCAGCACAGTAAATAACCTTTACTAACCCAATATGCTCCCGAAGTTTCCCCAGATCGCCTTAAATGGGTCAGGCAGTTATTACGTGATAAGTTATAAGTTAGTTACAGTACAATAAATGTTATAACGGAGAGAGAGAGATCACAGGTAGATACTTATACCATTATGCTTCAGGTAGGGGTCACATCTATTGACTGACTACCCCTGCAACCAGCTTGCTAATCTACTAACACTGGGGGGTGTGGCCAGCATTCTCCGCCTCCTGGGTGTGTCTGTACACTCAAACAACTATGGGATCCCACATGACCCACACAAGAAGCCTACCCTAAATTATGGCACCACCACACTTATTACAATAAAGGTATATCCATTTTATTATTTATCCAATACAAGAAGATAAATTAAAAACAATTAAAAGACTGGGTGTGTCTGCATTGTACTGCCTACAACCCGCCTCTGTGAGATTAGATAAATATTCTATAAAGTAATATAACTCCCACAATATGCATGTTATCTTATTGTAACTAAAAAATGGATGATCCCCATTAATTTCTTAGTTAAATGAACCCAAACGCTAAATACATATCATACAGAGTGTGATACTATTTGGATTATCAGACTCTGGCCAATACATATACATCATGTTTAATTTCAAATGAAAGATCTTATAATCCTGTATAAGACTCTCTCATTAATAAAGTCATAACTGTCCTATTTCAGGGGTTTACATCGCTCTTCCCAAACATCATGCATGTGCATTTGAATGTCTGAGTCAGGGTCCAACCTAATTAGGAATTCAAGGATGCCTTTTCCGGAGGAAATGACCTGCAGCTCAGAGTTCACCTCAGCTATTGACCCACCTTGTTGGCAGCTAAGTGTGAATATAGTCTATTGTATTCATGGGGCATGGTCTGTTTACTATAGACAAATGGCAGTGTCTCAGGCTCACATCCTATTTGAGTGTTACTAAGAATTTCAGGAATATCTGTAATGCTATAAAGTATAAAAAATATACCTATAATTATTAGACTTCCTTTCCCCTTTTACAGTATACGTTGGAAAAAGAGTGCTTTATGTTCATATGTTTATGTGGCATATGTTCCTCAGGGGCGGGGGCTTAGATGAAGAAAGGGAATGTTCCCATCAGAGACACTGCTGAGATCTAGAGAGACTGCAGAGCATAGATGGTTCCGTGTGATTTTAGGGAAAAGGCTTTGGTGTAAGTTGGAAATGGGGAGCTTGGGTATTGGCAGAGTTTCCTCAGGGGCTGATACTTTGATAAAAATAGCTCCCATCATGAGCATTGCTGAGATCTGAAGAAACTGCAGAACATAGGTGACACCCTGTGACTTTAAGGAAATGGCTTTTGTGTAAGTGGGAAAATTGGGTGGTGGGCAGAGTTTCCTGATGCTCAGTTGAAAAAGCGTTGGTTACAAAATAACTTCCTAAATCCTAAAATTCATTCATTCATATATGGGCTTATCATTTGAGAAAGAGGTTCTTGAGGGCAGGCAGATGCTCCTCAGGGGAGGGTGCTTGGATGAACTAAAGGAGATGTTCCCATCAGCGGCATTGCTGAGATCGGGAGAAATTACAGAGCACAGTGGTCTTCCCTGTAGTTTTAAGGAAATGGCTATTGTATAAGTATTGTATAAAAAGGTGCATGTTTCACCCGAGGCATTGCTGGCATCTGGAAGGACTTCAGAGTATAAAGTGTTCCCTAATTTTGTGGAAATGGCTACTGTATACGTTGAAAAAGCTCGCATAGTGTGGGCAGAAGTTCCTCGGGAGCAGGAGCTGAGAAAAAAGGGCATATTCCAACCTGGGGCATTGCTCAGATCTGGAGAAACTTTGGAACACTGAGGTCTGCCTATGGTTTTAGGGAAATGGCGTTTGTATAAGTTGGAAAAGGGGAGCTTTAAGGATGGGCAGATATTCCTCAGGAGTATGTGCTGGCATGAAAAAGGTGCATGTTCCCACCTGTACGTATGCAGCATTCTTTGTTGTAAATATTGTAGTGGGCTTTTAACAGGGTCGTGACTGCTATACAATGTATCTCAGCAGGGTTGCTCTTGTTACAATCAGTCACAGCCTGACTGTTACAATGTCGTACATAGCAGGGAGCTGGCTGGCTTTTACAATGTACGATGATGGGTGCAAACTGCTTGATACATTGCACTGCAGGAGGGAGAGCAGGGTGAGGTAAAAACCTCCCAGCCCCAGATTCCATGCATCCAGTGCTGCTGCCGCTTTTATGCCGGATGTACTAGTCTTAATTCTATTTATCCTGTTTACGTGATAAGAGAGGCTCCTATTTTCTGTTTATAAATTGGCAGCAGATGTGTTTTCCCCACGCGCTCTCCGCACTTCCTGACCTTGCAAGCTTCCAGGATATCCTCAGTACAAGAGGAATGACATTAATCTACCATTGCTTGTTAGCGGATTTGATGATTGGCGCCTCCTTGGGGGGGGGGGGGGCAGCTATGGGGGACTTAACACCTTTCCTACTGGGGTTCAATTACATCTCAGATTTCATGTAAAGCCACTTAACAATTTACCTCCACAAGGTCATGGACACTATTGTGATTATGGAAACATAGATCTTGGAAACAGGGGTGCACCGCCTATTATGTTAATTATTGTGCTCACTCCCCAATACAAAGCCAAATCAAAATGGAGTGGACGTGGAGAAACCACACCTTCCTCCCGATGAGGAGCACCAAACAATAAATTGGTTACATATTTATTATTAATGATTAATAATACACACAAAAAAAAAACAATGGGCTAAAAAGTACACAAATGACAAGACACTTTAAAAACACTGCTGCAAAAAAACTCCCTGTAATCTCTGCAAAAGATATGTATAATTATATCAGCCTGATAAGGCTATAAATGAGCCCCAGTTTGGAAAAAAAAAATCCCAAATAGATCCACAAACCCCCTAACTTTTTGTGCCGGCGCAAAAAATTGTAATAAGGTGCAACTGTAGCAAATAAAGTGCAATAAGCAAAACACAAAAGTTACAAAGTGACTAGTGCATAAGAATGCATGAGCATAACAATAGAATCTGCAAAATATATGTATAATCTTAGATCTTGTTGTGAGTTGTGAAATGCCCTTGTGCAGGGGCGTAGTTAGTGGGGAGTGGGGGGGGTACTTGCCCTGGGTGCAGCAGGTCAGGGGGGGCGCCAAAGGGGGGCCTGAGAACAGGTGGGGGGCACCATTTTGAATCTTTGCCCTGGGTGCCAGAAAGCCTTGCTACTGTTCTGCCTTTGTGAGTTAGAAAATCTCTCCCTTGAGTTGGGAAAACTCTCCTGTGAATTAGGGATCACCTCCAGCGAGTTGGGAAAACTCTTTTATGAGTAGAGAAAGCTCTCCAGGACAATTCTCATGTGAGTTGGGAGATATCTTTTTTTTTGAGTTAAGAAAACTTTCCTGTGAGTTAGTAAATATCTCCTTTGGGAATAAATTAAAACGTTTCCATGAATTGGGGAACATCTGAGAGTTGGGAAATCTCTCATAAGTTCAGAAATCTCTTGGATAGGTTGAGATATCTCTCCCAAAAGTTGTGAATGTTTTCCAATAAGTTGAGTAATTGCTCTCATAAATTGGTCAATCTCTCCTGTAAATTGGACATTCTCTCCCATAATTGAAAAATCTCTCCTGTAAATTGCTAAATCCCTCCCGTAAATTGGGAAATCTCTCCCCTTAGTTGGGAAATATCTCCCATAAACTGGCAATGTCTCCCGTAAGTTGGGCATTCTCTCCCATAATTGAAAAATCTCACCTTTAAACTGGACAATCTCTCCTGTAAATTGTGAAATCTCTCATGTAAATTGAGAAATTGAACAACATTTCTCAGAAACCTATCCTGTAATTTTGACATTCTCTCCCATAAAATGAGAAACTTCTGTAAATTTGGGAAATCTCTCCTAAAAATTGGGGAATCTCCACCATAAATTGAGGAATCTCTCTCGTTAGTTGGGAAATCGCTCATGTAAATTGTCAATGTCTCCCGTAAGTTCGGCATTCTTTCCCATAATTGAAAAATCTGTCCTGTAAACTGGGCAATCTCATGTAAATTTGCAAATCTCTCCCATAATTTGGGCAATCTGTCCAGCAAATTGAAAAATCTCTCCAGCAAATTGGGAATTATCTCCTATAAATTGACATGTCTACTGTAAGTTGGAAATTCTCTCCCATAATTGAAAAATCTCTCCTGTAAGTCGGGAAATCTCTCTTGTAAACTGAGAAATATCTCCCATAAATTGGGAAATATCTCCCATAAATTGGGGAAATTCTCCTGTAAACTGGGAAATGTCTTGCGTTAGTTGGGAAATTGTTCCTGTAAATTGGCAGTCTCCCGTACGTTGGCCATTCTTTCCCATAATTGGAAAATCTCTCCTGTAAACTGGACAATCTCTCTCTTGTAAATTGTGAAATATCTCCCATAAATTGGGAAATATCTCTTTTAAATTGGGGAATTTCTCCTGTAAACTGGGAAATGTCTTGTGTTAGTTGGGAAATTGTCTCCCGTACGTTGGCCATTCTTTCCCATAATTGAAAAATCTCTCCTGTAAACTGGACAATCTCTCTCTTGTAAATTTGCAAATATCTCCCATAATTTTGGAAATCTCTCCCGTAAATTGGAAAAGTCTTCTGTAATTTGGACTTCCTCCGCCACAATAGAAAAATCTCTCCTGTTAGCCAGAAAATCTCTCTTGTAAGTTGGGAAATCTCTCCCTTAAAGTGGACCAACACCCAGGATTTTCAATATCCTGGGTTTTGGTCCACTTCCGCGGGGCACCCTGATCGGGGGTGCCCTGCTGCGTGAAACCTCCCAGAATGGCAGAAAAAAATCACCTCACCCTACGGCGCATGCGCGGGCCTCGTCCAATCAGCGCACTTGGAGCCGCTGTGGTATGCACGTACAGGGGACGGACAACCACAGCGGCTTCGAGCACACTAGCGGCCTCATCTCGCGCTTCCCTCTAACAGGAAGCGCGCCCACACCAGCAAATTAAAAAACGGCCGGCGCGGGCGCGCCCTGCTAGAGAGAAGCGAGATGCGGGCGCGGAACGGGAGTAAGGTAAGGTGAATGGGGCGTCCTGGGGGGTTTCACACAGCGGAGCATCTCAATTTCAGATGCCCCATGGGGAGGGATCTGATCGGCCCGGGAATCTTATAGATTCCTGGGCCGATCAGCCTGGGTGTTGGTCCACTTTAAAGTGGGGCAATTTCTCCTGTAAATTGGGAAATATCTCATTTGGGAATCAAATCTCTTCCGTGAGTTAGCAAACATCTATGAGTTGGAAATTCTCATCATAAGTTAAAAAATTTCTTCCGTAAATTGAGCGATCTCTCCTGTATATTGAGAAATCTCTCCTGTAAATTAAGAATTCTCTCCTGTAAATTGAACAATCTTTCTGTAAGTTGCGCATTCACTTTTGTAAATAGGAAAATCTCTCACTATTAGAGACATTTGATTATTTGAGCCCTTTGTTTCTCATGAGCAACAGTTACAACATGCGTGTGAGCGAAGCGCGCGCGGTGCCGGCAGTCCCTTGAAATGGGGGGGGGGGGGGCGCTGCTTAATCACTAGAAACAACATTTCAGCTTCCTCTCGGCCCCGTCCCTTCCTGTTGTTCTTCAGTAACAGTTTACACAGAGACTTCCATTTGCCTCTCATTTTCCTGATTCCGGAATGCCTCCTTAAACGGACCGTCCCGTCTAAATAACTCTTGTGGTTTATGGGAGCAGCCAAAATGGGATTCCAGGACCTGCAGCTCGTTTGAGATGTATGAGACAAGCCACACCTCGCAAGTGTCCCTGATTTGGAGGGACTGTCCCTCTTTTGAGTCCATGTCCCCCTGTCCCTCGTTGTTCTCATTTGTCCCTCTTTGAGGTGTAACATGCAGATCTGCAGCAATAAATGATTCATTTGCCTATTTAAAGTGTTTCTATTGTTGTAACTGTTACATCCTATCTCCTATCCATCCTTCAAAGAGGGGGCGTGGCTTCATCCACCCCTCAATGAGGGACGTGGCTTAATTTACATATTGTCCCTCTTTGAGGTGTAACATGCAGATCTGCATCAATAAATGATTCATTTGCCTATTCAGAGTGTTTCTATTGTTGTAACTGTTACAATGTATCTCCTATCCATCCCTCACTGAGGGGGCGTGGCTTCATCTATCCCTCAATGAGGGGGCGTGGCTTTATCCATCCCTCAATGAGGGGCGTGGCTTCATCCATCCCTCAATGAGGGGCGTGGCTTCATCCATCCCTCAATGAGGGGCGTGGCTTCATCCATCCCTCAATGAGGGTGTGTGGCTTCATCCATCCCTCAATAAGTGGGCGTGGTTTCATCCATCCCTCAATAAGTGGGCGTGGTTTCATCCATCCCTCAATAAGGGGGCGTGGCTTCATATAACAAATGTCCCTCTTTCCCACCCTGAAAAGTTATTAGGTTATGGACAAAGCACTCCTTCCTTCCTTCTCCTCTGAATAGAAGATAATATGGCGGCAGCTGCAGTAATACCATCATGGATACTCCCATGAAGCACATGAGTTATTTAGACTGGACTGCACCTTTAAAGCGGATCAAAACCCTCTAAAAGATTCCAGGGCCGGCCACTAGTCTGCCCCGGGGCATCCTATAACAGAATGCCCCGATGTGTGAATCACCTAGGGTCACGGGTATTTGCACTTTCTCCAGAGCAGCTCCCACAACGATGTGATCGCCGCATCCCCAGCTTACCTGTAGCTGTGCACACCCCTCACCCAGCCTATCTGAATGGCGTGAAATCCAGGGATGCGGCCAGCCGGACGGCGCATCACCCAGCACCTCAATCAGTCCGTCCCCTGGCACCTTGAGATCAGCCAATCGGTGATCTGATTAAGGCTGGGTGGGTGTGGCCTCGGCAGTGAAAATCCATGGCTTTTAAATAAACTGGGCTACAGCTGAGCTGGCAGCAGAGGGGGCAGGAGCGGAGCACCCAGAAATGGGTTTCGTTCCACTTTAAAGTGGACCAAAACCCAGGATTTTGACTATCGGGGGTACCCCGCTGTGTGAAACCCCCCAGGACGCCCAAACAAACTCACCTCTTCCCGGTCCTACGACGCATGCGCGCCCGCACGTCAAATCCGAGTGCACTGCCGCCCGCATTTTGACTGTCCTGGGTTTTGGTCCTTGCCCCCGGGCCGCCCGATCGGGGGGTGCCCTGTTGTGTGGAACCCCCAGGTCGCTGAACAAACTGACCTCTTCCCAGGCCTACGACACATGCGCGGCTGCTCATCCAATCAGTGTGCTCGGATCCGCTCAAGACCCTTCGTCCAGGAGCTGGTCTAATATGAGTGGATCTGAGTGTGCTATCCTGTCACAAGGAGCTTGCCTGCACCGGTCATCCACAAATGCTTGGTGCGGGCATGCGCCCTACTAGCGGGATAGCGGGGAAGCCGCCGCGGCTTGCGCATGCGCTGTTGGACTGGGAAAGAAGGTGATTTTATGGGCGACCTGGCGGGCTTCACACACAATCAGGATGCCCAGGGGGGACGGAATCAATCGACCCGGGAATCTTATAAATTCCTGGTCTGATCTACATGGGTTTTGGTCCACTTTAAAGTCAATCTCATCAGAATCTAGCTCCAGGTTGGCTACCTCATAGCCGAAGAATAAGAAGCTACATAGTTAATACGGTTGAAAAAAGACACATGTCCATCAAGTTTAACCAAGGGGTGTTGGGGTAGGGGAGTTGTTTTTATTTTATTTTTTTGTTTATTATTATTTATTTTTTTTTACTGATAACCGCTAATAGTAGCTGTTAATGTTATTTTCTTCTACATAAGCATCTAATCCTTTTCTGAAGCTGTCAGCGGTTGATGCTGTAACAAGCTTCTGTGGGAGGCTATTCCATAGATTTATAGTTCTTATGGTAAAGAATAATTGTCGCCTCCAGAGACTGAATTTCCTTTTTTCCAATCAAAGGGAGGGAGCGACCCCTTGTCATTAGAGAGGATTTTACCAGAAATAGTGTTTCCCCATATTTTTTGTATTGGCCATTTATATATTTATACAAGTTAATCATGTTCCCCCTCAGTCGTCTCCTTACAAGACGAAACAGATTTAATTCTCATAATATTTCCTCATAACTAAGATCCTTCATTCCTCTTATTAGTTTGGTGGCTCCTCTGCACCCTTTCCATAGTCAGTTACTTAGGCCCTTATTTAAGAAGGGATAGCGTCAGGTAGTGGCTGGTTAATGAGAGGTAGCGACAGGTAGCGACTGATGAACGCCAGACACAGCACGCAATTACACATTTATCAAGCAGAATCTGTTTAGCGACTGGGATAGCGCCATGTAGCATCTGATTCATCATTTTCACAGCCTCAGCGAACAGCGGCATCGTTCAGCCTTGCACAGCACCAGGTATGACCTCTCGCTACCTGTCGCTCTCATATACATTTCAATGGACGATCCTTTTCTTCTCTTTAAATGGGGTTGTTGTTTTTTTTTTTTTTTTCCAAAAATCACAAATAATTCTGTGACCTCTCCTGACATTGAAAAAGCAGTTTTTTCACAATTTTTTCATTTTTTATATATTTCCTCAGAAATGACATTACAGCTCTGCCATTAAAGTGTTCATGTTACAATGTTGCTACAATGTAATTCCATATGTTTTCGCTTTGTTACTAGTTGATAGATGCTGAAAAACTGACTTTAAACACACCGCCTCCTGCGCTCTGGGCTTCAGAGAAGAATTTTTCAGCGCCAGAGATTTGTGAGGCTGTTTTTTTGCTGAATATGGTGTGAGTCGGTCGCTATGAGCAGTCGCTAACATGCGCTCCCATACAGCGCTGTACTGGTCAAATAGCGACTCCTCACAATGTATTCAACATTACTGAACAGCGAGTGAGTCGCTATGAAGTAGCGACCCACGGCCGAGCACAGCGACTACTAGCGGGCGCTCTGAAAATGCCTGCTACAGGCGCTCATCTGTCGCTACCTGGCGTTAGTGATGAATCAGCCTGCCCGTTTCAGTTGAGGAAGTGCCAGGTCTGCTGCCACTATCAACATAGGAAAGGCCTCTCCATATGGGGGAGTCACTATAGTGTGAGGAGCTCTGCACAGGAAGTGGTGAGCTTCCCCTCCTTACTCAATATGCATATTTTAGTGAATCTTTCTTAAAGTGGAACAAAACCCTGCCCTGGTCTAAAAGACTTCAGGGACAGATCATTCCCTGTCCCTTCCTGATGTAAACCCCCCCCCCCCCCCCCCCCCGGGATAGTTATAAAACTCACCTTCCTGACGATCCCATGACGCATGCACAGCATGCAGCGGCCTCCCTCTGGCTGATGCACACACCCGCGGCCGGCCTATGCGAAGGGCTGGCATGGGCACACACAGTGGGAGATATGCCGGTTCCCTTTCAGCTATCGGCGTTCTATGTCATTCATTTATATGCATAGAAAGCTGATTGGGTGAGAGCCCGCCAGTGCGCCACAGGAGCAGGGTTATGATAAGCAGACCTTCCTGAGCCAGGGGTATAGTCAGGGATAGTCAAAATCCAGGTGAGAATAAATCCGGGGTTCAGGTCCGCTTTAACCCATTCTCACTGCGCCACCTGGTATATGTGGATTTATGCATATCTTACTGTCTCGCCTTGTATCTTGCTTTACATTATTCTTCAAAGAGCAGCCTCTCCCTCTCTCTCTATATATATATATATATATGTGTTATATATGTATACCATCATATATAGATTAAAGCCCAACTCCGGATAAAATGTTTATTCTTTGCCAGAATGAAATGGGTTAGAACCACTTAAAGTGGAGCCAGATGCATCAGCTACCCCTGGGCTGCTGTATGGTGCAGGTTCCCTTTAAGGTCACTTGTATGGAGCCGGAGGGGTCTCAAGCTCCACTCCAATGACCACGATAATCAAGCAGTGATTAAAATATTAAAGTGGACCAACACCCAGGGGGGATCGGCCCGGGAATCTATAAGATTCCCGGACCGATCAGATCCCTCCACGCGGGGCATCCGAAATCGGGATGTCCCGCGGGGAGGAACCCCGCAGGAGGCCCACAAACCTTACCTCAGCCCCGTTCCATCTGCGCATGCACGAGCCGCGGCCGCGTCTTGCACTTCTCTCTAGCAGGGCGCGCACCTGCGCCGGCCATTTGTGAATGGCCGGCGCAGGCGCGCTCCCTGTTAGAGGGAAGCGCGAGACGCGGCCTCCAGCGCTCAGAGCCGGTGAGCTGCTATGCGCGTCCAAGCGGCCTTGGACGCGCGCTGTGATTAGCTGGAGCGGTCACGTGGGAGCGGGGAGAGGTGAGTTTTTGGGGCGTTCTGGGGGGTTTCACACAGCGGGGCACTCCCGATCGGGGTGCCCCACCGTAGTGGACCAAAACCTAGGATAGTCAAAATCCTGGGTGTTGGTCCACTTTAATATTATTATTAATATTTATTAAAAAGTTAAATCACCTTCTGAAACTAACCAGTAGAGGTCAGTGTTTTCAAGCAAATGATACCAAAAGGGATCTTAATTATATAAGTTGAACAAAACCTGGGATTTTGACTTTCCTGGGTGTTGTTCAATGTCCCAGGAGCATCCAGAATCGGGATGCCCCGCTGTGTGAAAGCTCCTAGGCCGCCCATACACTCACTCTATAAGATTCCCGTGCCTATTGCCGTGGGTTTTGGTCCACTTTAAACCAGACCAACACCTATTTTACACAAAATGGTCCTCTTCGGGTGGGGGGCATCTCTATTGCCAGGGTTCTCCCTCGATTAACTCCCTAAAAGCAGAACAAAACCCACCAGCAGCCGGCATGGAATATAAACGATTCCAGGACCGGCCGTTGGCTTTTCCCTGGGGCATCCTGAATCAGGATGTCTCGCTGTGGAATCCACCAGGGCCCCTGTAAAAACTCACCTTTCCCCACTCCAACAGCACATGCTTGGGCTCTCGTCCAATCAGAGCCGCTTGTCTTTCTGATTGTTTACAATGCATCCCCTGCATCCCCGGCGCTGTGCGCGCTCTCCCACTCCAGTCATTCAGATAGGCTGGGGCCGGAGTGTGCACGAGGCTGGGGATACTGGGGATGTGGCAGCTCACGCTCCTCATCGATTTCAATCCTTTGTCCAATGACCCAGTCAAGGCAAAGGGCTCTGATTGGACAAGAGTCCGCGCAAGCGCTGTTGGAGCGGTGAAAGGTGAGTTTTAGTGGGATTTCGGGGGGGGTTTCACACAGTGGGCCATCCCATGTCAGGGTGGAACGAAACCCTGGAAACTCAAAACTCTCAGGTCGGGATGCCCCATGGGTTGGTATTTGACCGGACCTAAGATCTTATAAACTCTAGCTCTGCTTTAATATCAAGATATACAAAAGTAAGGATTATTATTATTACTATTATTACTAATTACTATTAATTATTATAATAGGTGAATAGGTGAGTCCGAGGGGCGTCGCTGGCACCATAGACCCCTGCTTTGTGCTGGTTACCATATTCCATGGCGGACCCCGACGCGTGTCGCAGCATGAAATGCTGCTTCATCAGGGGACGGCCTTCCAGTGACCCACGCGTGGCTCTTGGATAGATCAGGGGCCACACACAGTGGACCCTGACATGTGTCGCAGCATGATATGCATCGGCTGCTTCGTCAGGGGACTGGCTTCCAGTGACCCACGCGTGGCTTTTGGATAGATCAGGGGCCGCACACAGCCGACCCCGACGTGTGTCGCATCATGAAATGCATCAGCTGCTTCGTCAGGGGACGGCCTTCCAGTGACCCACGCGTGGCTCTTGGATAGATCAGGGGCCACACACAGCGGACCCCGACGTGTGTCGCATCATTAAATGCATCGGCTGCTTTGTAAGGGAACATGGCTCTTGGATAGAACAGGGGGCAACACACAGCGGACCCCGACGTGTCGTAGCATGAAATGCATTGGCTGCTTCGTCAGGGGACGGGCTTCCAGTGACCCACACGTGGCTCTAGGGGTCACACACAGGGAAAAAAGATACTGAAATGGTTCTAACTGGCTCCGTTTCAGTTTGGTCCGGAGTTGGGCTTTAGGAAGTGCCTTAGCGTCTCGCTCCTTTTTTCCGTCTCATGTTTTTAATGAATATTTATTTCGTTTTTGGGGGTTTTTTTGTAATCGCACCGGACACTACAACTTACCGTCGTGTTTTCTACCATTGCTTGAGCGACGAGTTTGCGGCATGGCGCCGCGCAGAGGATGTGATGTGCACACTGTGTTGCCTGTACATAGAGGGCGCTGCGCCCCCTCCTTGCTGCCGCCTGCAGGGGACGCTAAAGCCAACCGCATGTTATATTTGCTGTGACTGTTACTGGTACATGCTTCTGTGTGACCACATTGTACACAGGCCGGGGGAGGGGGTGTGGCTCCTGTATCCCCTCTTCTACAATAAAGCTGTACAACCTGACCCCGGTGTGATTGGCGTTATTATTATTATTAATAATATTAATTATTATAATTATTAAGCAAATTGTAATTGTTTAAAAAGAAACTCCTATGCAGCCCAACCTCAAAAATTCACTCCTGGTCACTTTAGGTCCACTCTAAAGTGGATTGTAATCTTTAAAAAAAAAAGGTTCCATGCAGCCCAACCCCAAAAATTCACTCCTGGCCACTTTACATCCACTTTATGGTGAATTGTAATCTTTTAAAAATAAACTTCCATGCAGGCCAAACCCAAGAATTCACTCCTGGCCACTTTACATCCACTTTAAAGAGGATTGTGATCTTTAATAAAACTCCAATGCAGCTCAACCTCACAAATTCACTCCCGGCCGCTTTATGTCCACATTAAAGTGGATTGTGATTTAAAAAAAAAAACGCACATGCAGCCCAAACACAGAAATTAACTCCTGGCAACTTTAGGCTCACTTTAAGATGGATTATAATCTTTAAAAAATTCCCATGCAGCCCAATCCTAGAAATTCACTCCTGGCCACTTTATGTCCACTTTAAATTGGATTGTAATCTTTAAAAAAAAACTTCTATGTAGCCAAACCCAAAAATTCACCCCTGGCCACTTTACGTCCACTTTAAGGTGAACTGAACACCCTTCCATCATCATTAATGAACTGCCATGGTGGCCTCGTCTCTGGCGGGGGCGCTATATATTTTTGTCGAGTCCATCGGATTTAAAAAAAGAAAAAACTCCCTTACAGATGGATGGTGGAATCTCACAACCGTCTGGTGTCTCAGACGAAGCAACACAGGCACGGCTCCCCTCATCAATTCTCTCATGGACACTTAAGGTCAGCTTTAAGGTACATGATAAACTCAATATTAGGGATAACGTATCATAACTACTGGCCAGTGTCTCAGACCCAGCTCACAAACACCCTATTCATTCTCTCACACACTTCAGGGCCACTTTAGGTTCACTTTAAAGTGCATTGTAAGCTCCGAATTCAATGACTAAGGGGGTTATTTAAGAAGGAATAGCGCCAGGTAGCGCCTCGTAGCGTCAGGCAGCGTCTGGTGAATGCCAGGCGCTGTACGCAAAACCACATTTATGAAAGTGAATCTGGTGAGCGCCTTTAACAGCGCCATGTAGTGTCACATGTATTATTACAGGCAGGTCAGTGTATAGCGCCTCTAACAGCGCCATGTAGCGTCACATGTATTATTACAGGCAGGTCAGTGTATAGCGCCTCTAACAGCGCCATGTAGCGTCACATGTATTATTACAGGCAGGTCAGTGTATAGCGTCTCTAACAGCGTCATGTAGTGTCACATGTATTATTACAGGCAGGTCAGTGTATAGCACCTCTAACAGCGCCATGTAGCGTCACATGTATTATTACAGGCAGGTCAGTGTATAGCGCCTCTAACAGCGCCATGTAGTGTCACATGTATTATTACAGGCAGGTCAGTGTATAGCACCTCTAACAGCGCCATGTAGCGTCACATGTATTATTACAGGCAGGTCAGTGTATAGCGTCTCTAACAGCGTCATGTAGTGTCACATGTATTATTACAGGCAGGTCAGTGTATAGCACCTCTAACAGCGCCATGTAGCGTCACATGTATTATTACAGGCAGGTCAGTGTATAGCGTCTCTAACAGCGCCATGTAGTGTCACATGTATTATTACAGGCAGGTCAGTGTATAGCACCTCTAACAGCGCCATGTAGCGTCACATGTATTATTACAGGCAGGTCAGTGTATAGCGTCTCTAACAGCGTCATGTAGTGTCACATGTATTATTACAGGCAGGTCAGTGTATAGCGCCTCTAACAGCGCCATGTAGCGTCACATGTATTATTACAGGCAGGTCAGTGTATAGCGTCTCTAACAGCGCCATGTAGCGTCACATGTATTATTACAGGCAGGTCAGTGTATAGCGCCTCTAACAGCGCCATGTAGTGTCACATGTATTATTACAGGCAGGTCAGTGTATAGCGCCTCTAACAGCGCCATGTAGTGTCACATGTATTATTACAGGCAGGTCAGTGTATAGCACCTCTAACAGCGCCATGTAGCGTCACATGTATTATTACAGGCAGGTCAGTGTATAGCGCCTCTAACAGCGTCATGTAGTGTCACATGTATTATTACAGGCAGGTCAGTGTATAGCACCTCTAACAGCGCCATGTAGCGTCACATGTATTATTACAGGCAGGTCAGTGTATAGCGCCTCTAACAGCGTCATGTAGCGTCACATGTATTATTACAGGCAGGTCAGTGTATAGCGCCTCTAACAGCGTCATGTAGCGTCACATGTATTATTACAGGCAGGTCAGTGTATAGCGCCTCTAACAGCGTCATGTAGTGTCACATGTATTATTACAGGCAGGTCAGTGTATAGCACCTCTAACAGCGCCATGTAGCGTCACATGTATTATTACAGGCAGGTCAGTGTATAGCGCCTCTAACAGCGTCATGCAGCGTCACATGTATTATTACAGGCAGGTCAGTGTATAGCGCCTCTAACAGCGTCATGTAGTGTCACATGTATTATTACAGGCAGGTCAGTGTATAGTGCCTCTAACAGCGCCATGTAGCGTCACATGTATTATTACAGGCTGCTCAGTGTATAGCGCCTCTAACAGCGTCATGTAGTGTCACATGTATTATTACAGGCAGGTCAGAGTATAGCGCCTCTAACAGCGCCATGTAGCGTCACATGTATTATTACAGACAGGTCAGTGTATAGCACCTCTAACAGCGCCATGTAGCGTCACATGTATTATTACAGGCAGGTCAGTGTATAGCACCTCTAACAGCGCCATGTAGCGTCACATGTATTATTACAGGCAGGTCAGAGTATAGCACCTCTAACAGCGCCATGTAGCGTCACATGTATTATTACAGGCAGGTCAGAGTATAGCGCCTCTAACAGCGTCATGTAGCGTCACATGTATTATTACAGGCAGGTCAGTGTATAGCGCCTCTAACAGCGTCATGTAGTGTCACATGTATTATTACAGGCAGCTCAGTGTATAGCACCTCTAACAGCGCCATGTAGCGTCACATGTATTATTACAGGCAGCTCAGTGTATAGCGCCTCTAACAGCGCCATGTAGTGTCACATGTATTATTACAGGCAGGTCAGTGTATAGCGCCTCTAACAGCGCCATGTAGCGTCACATGTATTATTACAGGCAGGTCAGTGTATAGCGCCTCTAACAGCGTCATGTAGTGTCACATGTATTATTACAGGCAGGTCAGTGTATAGCACCTCTAACAGCGCCATGTAGCGTCACATGTATTATTACAGGCAGGTCAGTGTATAGCGCCTCTAACAGCGTCATGCAGCGTCACATGTATTATTACAGGCAGGTCAGTGTATAGCGCCTCTAACAGCGTCATGTAGTGTCACATGTATTATTACAGGCAGGTCAGTGTATAGCACCTCTAACAGCGCCATGTAGCGTCACATGTATTATTACAGGCAGGTCAGTGTATAGCGTCTCTAACAGCGTCATGTAGCGTCACATGTATTATTACAGGCAGGTCAGTGTATAGCGCCTCTAACAGCGTCATGTAGTGTCACATGTATTATTACAGGCAGCTCAGTGTATAGCACCTCTAACAGCGCCATGTAGCGTCACATGTATTATTACAGGCAGCTCAGTGTATAGCGCCTCTAACAGCGCCATGTAGTGTCACATGTATTATTACAGGCAGGTCAGTGTATAGCGCCTCTAACAGCGCCATGTAGCGTCACATGTATTATTACAGGCAGGTCAGTGTATAGCGCCTCTAACAGCGTCATGTAGTGTCACATGTATTATTACAGGCAGGTCAGTGTATAGCACCTCTAACAGCGCCATGTAGCGTCACATGTATTATTACAGGCAGGTCAGTGTATAGCGCCTCTAACAGCGTCATGCAGCGTCACATGTATTATTACAGGCAGGTCAGTGTATAGCGCCTCTAACAGCGTCATGTAGTGTCACATGTATTATTACAGGCAGGTCAGTGTATAGTGCCTCTAACAGCGCCATGTAGCGTCACATGTATTATTACAGGCTGCTCAGTGTATAGCGCCTCTAACAGCGTCATGTAGTGTCACATGTATTATTACAGACAGGTCAGAGTATAGCGCCTCTAACAGCGCCATGTAGCGTCACATGTATTATTACAGACAGGTCAGTGTATAGCACCTCTAACAGCGCCATGTAGCGTCACATGTATTATTACAGGCAGGTCAGTGTATAGCACCTCTAACAGCGCCATGTAGCGTCACATGTATTATTACAGGCAGGTCAGAGTATAGCACCTCTAACAGCGCCATGTAGCGTCACATGTATTATTACAGGCAGGTCAGAGTATAGCGCCTCTAACAGCGTCATGTAGCGTCACATGTATTATTACAGGCAGGTCAGTGTATAGCGCCTCTAACAGCGTCATGTAGTGTCACATGTATTATTACAGGCAGCTCAGTGTATAGCACCTCTAACAGCGCCATGTAGCGTCACATGTATTATTACAGGCAGCTCAGTGTATAGCGCCTCTAACAGCGCCATGTAGTGTCACATGTATTATTACAGGCAGGTCAGTGTATAGCGCCTCTAACAGCGCCATGTAGCGTCACATGTATTATTACAGGCAGGTCAGTGTATAGCGCCTCTAACAGCGTCATGTAGTGTCACATGTATTATTACAGGCAGGTCAGTGTATAGCACCTCTAACAGCGCCATGTAGCGTCACATGTATTATTACAGGCAGGTCAGTGTATAGCGCCTCTAACAGCGTCATGCAGCGTCACATGTATTATTACAGGCAGGTCAGTGTATAGCGCCTCTAACAGCGTCATGTAGTGTCACATGTATTATTACAGGCAGGTCAGTGTATAGTGCCTCTAACAGCGCCATGTAGCGTCACATGTATTATTACAGGCTGCTCAGTGTATAGCGCCTCTAACAGCGTCATGTAGTGTCACATGTATTATTACAGACAGGTCAGAGTATAGCGCCTCTAACAGCGCCATGTAGCGTCACATGTATTATTACAGACAGGTCAGTGTATAGCGCCTCTAACAGCGCCATGTAGTGTCACATGTATTATTACAGGCGGCTCAGTGTATAGCACCTCTAACAGCGCCATGTAGCGTCACATGTATTATTACAGGCAGGTCAGTGTATAGCACCTCTAACAGCGCCATGTAGCGTCACATGTATTATTACAGGCAGGTCAGTGTATAGCACCTCTAACAGCGCCATGTAGCGTCACATGTATTATTACAGGCAGGTCAGTGTATAGCGCCTCTAACAGCGTCATGTAGTGTCACATGTATTATAACAGGCAGCTCAGTGTATAGCACCTCTAACAGCGCCATGTAGCGTCACATGTATTATTACAGGCAGCTCAGTGTATAGCGCCTCTAACAGCGCCATGTAGTGTCACATGTATTATTACAGGCAGGTCAGTGTATAGCGCCTCTAACAGCGCCATGTAGCGTCACATGTATTATTACAGGCAGGTCAGTGTATAGCGCCTCTAACAGCGTCATGTAGTGTCACATGTATTATTACAGGCAGGTCAGTGTATAGCACCTCTAACAGCGCCATGTAGCGTCACATGTATTATTACAGGCAGGTCAGTGTATAGCGCCTCTAACAGCGCCATGTAGCGTCACATGTATTATTACAGGCTGCTCAGTGTATAGCGCCTCTAACAGCGTCATGTAGTGTCACATGTATTATTACAGACAGGTCAGAGTATAGCGCCTCTAACAGCGCCATGTAGCGTCACATGTATTATTACAGACAGGTCAGTGTATAGCGCCTCTAACAGCGCCATGTAGTGTCACATGTATTATTACAGGCGGCTCAGTGTATAGCACCTCTAACAGCGCCATGTAGTGTCACATGTATTATTACAGGCGGCTCAGTGTATAGCACCTCTAACAGCGCCATGTAGCGTCACATGTATTATTACAGGCAGGTCAGTGTATAGCGCCTCTAACAGCGTCATGCAGCGTCACATGTATTATTACAGGCAGGTCAGTGTATAGCGCCTCTAACAGCGTCATGTAGTGTCACATGTATTATTACAGGCAGGTCAGTGTATAGTGCCTCTAACAGCGCCATGTAGCGTCACATGTATTATTACAGGCTGCTCAGTGTATAGCGCCTCTAACAGCGTCATGTAGTGTCACATGTATTATTACAGACAGGTCAGAGTATAGCGCCTCTAACAGCGCCATGTAGCGTCACATGTATTATTACAGACAGGTCAGTGTATAGCGCCTCTAACAGCGCCATGTAGTGTCACATGTATTATTACAGGCGGCTCAGTGTATAGCACCTCTAACAGCGCCATGTAGCGTCACATGTATTATTACAGGCAGGTCAGTGTATAGCACCTCTAACAGCGCCATGTAGCGTCACATGTATTATTACAGGCAGGTCAGTGTATAGCACCTCTAACAGCGCCATGTAGCGTCACATGTATTATTACAGGCAGGTCAGTGTATAGCGCCTCTAACAGCGTCATGTAGTGTCACATGTATTATTACAGGCAGCTCAGTGTATAGCACCTCTAACAGCGCCATGTAGCGTCACATGTATTATTACAGGCAGCTCAGTGTATAGCGCCTCTAACAGCGCCATGTAGTGTCACATGTATTATTACAGGCAGGTCAGTGTATAGCGCCTCTAACAGCGCCATGTAGCGTCACATGTATTATTACAGGCAGGTCAGTGTATAGCGCCTCTAACAGCGTCATGTAGTGTCACATGTATTATTACAGGCAGGTCAGTGTATAGCACCTCTAACAGCGCCATGTAGCGTCACATGTATTATTACAGGCAGGTCAGTGTATAGCGCCTCTAACAGCGCCATGTAGCGTCACATGTATTATTACAGGCTGCTCAGTGTATAGCGCCTCTAACAGCGCCATGTAGCGTCACGTGTATTATTACAGACAGGTCAGTGTATAGCGCCTCTAACAGCGCCATGTAGTGTCACATGTATTATTACAGGCGGCTCAGTGTATAGCACCTCTAACAGCGCCATGTAGCGTCACATGTATTATTACAGGCAGGTCAGTGTATAGCACCTCTAACAGCGCCATGTAGCGTCACATGTATTATTACAGGCAGGTCAGAGTATAGCACCTCTAACAGCGCCATGTAGCGTCACATGTATTATTACAGGCAGGTCAGAGTATAGCGCCTCTAACAGCGTCATGTAGCGTCACATGTATTATTACAGACAGGTCAGTGTATAGCACCTCTAACAGCGCCATGTAGTGTCACATGTATTATTACAGGCAGGTCATAGTATAGCGCCTCTAACAGCGTCATGTAGCGTCACATGTATTATTACAGACAGGTCAGTGTATAGCACCTCTAACAGCGCCATGTAGTGTCACATGTATTATTACAGGCAGGTCAGAGTATAGCACCTCTAACAGCGCCATGTAGCGTCACATGTATTATTACAAGCAGGTCAGTGTATAGCACCTCTAACAGCGCCATGTAGCGCCACATGTATTATTACAGGCGGCTGAGTGTATAGCACCTCTAACAGCGCCATGTAGCGTCACATGTATTATTACAGGCAGCTCAGTGTATAGCACCTCTAACAGCGTCATGTAGCGTCACATGTATTATTACATGCAGGTCAGTGTATAGTGACTCTAACAGCGCCATGTAGCGTCACGTATTATTACAGGCAGGTCAGTGTATAGCGCCTCTAACAGCGTCATGTAGTGTCACATGTATTATTACAGGCGGCTGAGTGTATAGCGCCTCTAACAGCGCCATGTAGCGTCACATGTATTATTACAGGCAGGTCAGTGTATAGCACCTCTAACAGCGCCATGTAGCGTCACATGTATTATTACAGGCGGCTGAGTGTATAGCACCTCTAACAGCGCCATGTAGCGTCACATGTATTATTACAGGCGGCTGAGTGTATAGCGCCTCTAACAGCGTCATGTAGCGTCACATGTATTATTACAGGCGGCTGAGTGTATAGCGCCTCTAACAGCGCCATGTAGCGCCACATGTATTATTACAGGCGGCTCAGTGTATAGCGCCTCTAACAGCGCCATGTAGCGCCACATGTATTATTACAGGTGGCTCAGTGTATAGCGCCTCTAACAGCGCCATGTAGCGTCACATGTATTATTACAGGCGGCTCAGTGTACAGCGCCGGCGGTCTAGCTTCCACAGTACCAGGTATTAGACTCACGTAGCTGGCACTTAAAGGGTTAAACATCCAAGATGGCGGCACATGGAGTCTCAGGCCGTCTGCAAACAGGAAGTGTCTTCTGACTGTACCACTCTGCCTTCTGGGATTGCTGACCTTTTCCTGACCCCAGCTCTGCTCTTTCTGTGCAAAGCACAGCTATAACCCCACCCCCTGCACTTTCCCCGCTCTCCTCACCTCGGTATTTGATGCTTCAGAGGCAAGATGGCAGCGCCCGTATACTAGAGTCCTGAACAGAGTTGCAGCCTGGTGGGGGAAAGAATAATAAGTGACTAAAAACATTAAATATATTAATTTTAGATGCTGGGGAATAGTTTTTAAGGGTTTGGGCTTTTTATTAAATGATGCTGAAGGTCCGGTTTAAAGTGGCAAGTAATCCATGCTACAAGACTGACATCTAGTGGCCACATTGTGTATGACATGTAACGTATTCCGCGCCTTGGGAGGATGACCAATAACTGGAGCAGCAGGTGGCAGGAAAAAGGAAGACATTTTTCAATATACTGCCCCACAATTGGCAACAAACGATTGCTCCTATTGCTAAAGAAGATACAGTATATACTGTGCAATGAATAGCTGAATTGATATGCTCCCTGAGGAAGCAGCTATAAAAAGGTGAAACGCGTTGGAGGTAGATTTTGCCTATGGAAGCCGCTAACATTAGTGTGTAGCTGTAGGAACTTGCAGAAACTTTGATGCCGGTTAATATCTGACTAATGGTTATTATGGAGAAGTAAAATGAAAAAGCTTTTACTTGCTTTAAGAGTTTTGCAACAAGTGGCCCACAACCCATGATTTTGACTATCCCGGGTTTTGGTCACCTTCCCTGAGGCACCCCAATGTGGGAAGTATGAAGCTCCCCAGGTCGCCCATAAAAACTCACCTCTCCCTGGTTCTGAGGCATATACACGGGGTGCAGCCAATCAGTGCTTAGCTCATTCAGCCCTTTTGGCTAATAATGGGCTAAGGGCTGAACAGAGCCGGATGTAGCCAAGTGTGCCTCCAGCAGGGGGCGTGCCTTCACCAGTCTTTCACAGATGCCTGGAGTGGGCATACACCTGGCTAAAGATACAGCGTAGGGCGGCCGCCGCCCGCACATGCACCGATGGATATGGGATCAGGTAGGTTTTACAGGGGACTCACACAGTGGGTCATCCCAAATGGGGACACCCCAGGGAGAGGGAATCAGGGGCCACCCAAGATGGGCTATGGTTCGCTTTAAAGTGGACCAACACCCAGGGGGGATCAGCCCGGGAATCTATAAGATCCCTCCCCGCGGGGCATCCGAAATCGGGATGCCCCGCTGTTTGAAACCCCCCAGGACGCCCAGAAACCTTACCTAATCCCTGTTCCAACGGCGCATGCGCAAGCCGCGACCGCATCTCGCGCTTCTCTCTAGCAAGGCGCGCACCCGCGCCGGCCGTTTGTGAATGGCCGGCGCGGGCGCGCTCCCAGTTAGAACGAAGCGCGAGACGCGGCCTCCAGCGCGCTCAGAGCCGCTGTGGTTGTCCGTCGCTTGTCCGTACATACCACAGCGGCTCTGAGCGCTCTGATTGGACGAGCGCTCGCGTAGGAGCGGGGTGAGGTGAGTTTTTTTAGGGCGATCTGGGGGGTTTCACACAGCGGGGTGGCCCGCGGAAGTGGACCAAAACCCGGGATAGTCAAAATCCTGGGTGTTGGTCCACTTTAGAGGCCAAAATCAGACATTACTAGATAACAGAATAATAACTAATATAATTTAAAATTAATTTATTATATAAATTTATATTAATTAAAATATTTATTTATTATTAATAGAGATGAGCGAGTAGTGAAATATTCGAAATTTCGAATTTCGATTCGAATAGACCGCGTTACTCGACTACTCGACCGAATATCGAATCCCATTATAGTCTATGGGAAAAAAATGCTCGACACTTGGAAATCTCAATTCGACCACTTGGAGGTCACCAAGTCCACCCTGAAACATCAGAAAATGATGCCAACACTGCTGGAATGCAACTGGGACAGCAGGGGAAGCATGTCTGGGTGCATATAACGCGCCCAAGTCGCACTATTACGCCACTATCACAGCCTCTCAACAATACACTCCAAACACAATATTACTTCTACGTAAAGTGAGACAAGACAAGGAAACCTTCTTTCCTCTACATTGCCATGGACCCCAAGCCAAACTGTACAAAAAAGAAGAACAAAATTCTGCACCCCTTAAAATCACGTTGCCTAATGACAACCACAGATGGCATAGGCAAGGGGGAAAATAAATAGACCCCACCCCTAATTGTCAGTGTGTGTGTGTGTGTGTGTGTGTGTGTGTGTGTGTGTGTGTGTGTGTGTGTGAGATGTGGTCAGACATGTCCTCTTGTGTCATTGTGTCACCCCAGCAGTCAGGGAAGCTTACAGGAGGAGGTTTGTTACAGTGTGTTACCCCAGCAGTAAGGGAAGCTTACAGGAGGAGGTTTGTTACAGTGTGGCACCCCAGCAGTAAGGGAAGCTTACAGGAGGAGGTTTGTTACAGTGTGTTACCCCAGCAGTAAGGGAAGCTTACAGGAGGAGGTTTGTTACAGTGTGGCACCCCAGCAGTAAGGGAAGCTTACAGGAGGAGGTTTGTTACAGTGTGTTACCCCAGCAGTAAGGGAAGTTTACAGGAGGAGGTTTGTTACAGTGTGTCACCCCAGCAGTAGGGGAAGCTTACAGGAGGAGGTTTGTTACAGTGTGTCACCCCAGCAGTCAGGGAAGCTTAGAGGAGGAGGTTTGTTACAGTGTGGCACCCCAGCAGTAGGGGAAGCTTACAGGAGGAGGTTTGTTACAGTGTGTCACCCCAGCAGTCAGGGAAGCTTACAGGAGGAGGTTTGTTACAGTGTGGCACCCCAGCAGTAAGGGAAGCTTACAGGAGGAGGTTTGTTACAGTGTGTCACCCCTGCAGTCAGGGAAGCTTACAGGAGGAGGTTTGTTACAGTGTGTTACCCCAGCAGTAAGGGAAGCTTACAGGAGGAGGTTTGTTACAGTGTGTCACCCCTGCAGTCAGGGAAGCTTACAGGAGGAGGTTTGTTACAGTGTGTCACCCCTGCAGTCAGGGAAGCTTACAGGAGGAGGTTTGTTACAGTGTGTTACCCCAGCAGTAAGGGAAGCTTACAGGAGGAGGTTTGTTACAGTGTGTCACCCCAGCAGTCAGGGAAGCTTACAGGAGGAGGTTTGTTACAGTGTGTTACCCCAGCAGTAAGGGAAGCTTACAGGAGGAGGTTTGTTACAGTGTGTCACCCCTGCAGTCAGGGAAGCTTACAGGAGGAGGTTTGTTACAGTGTGTTACCCCAGCAGTAAGGGAAGCTTACAGGAGGAGGTTTGTTACAGTGTGTCACCCCTGCAGTCAGGGAAGCTTACAGGAGGAGGTTTGTTACAGTGTGTTACCCCAGCAGTAAGGGAAGCTTACAGGAGGAGGTTTGTTACAGTGTGTCACCCCTGCAGTCAGGGAAGCTTACAGGAGGAGGTTTGTTACAGTGTGTCACCCCTGCAGTCAGGGAAGCTTACAGGAGGAGGTTTGTTACAGTGTGGCACCCCAGCAGTAAGGGAAGCTTACAGGAGGAGGTTTGTTACAGTGTGTCACCCCAGCAGTCAGGGAAGCTTACAGGAGGAGGTTTGTTACAGTGTGTTACCCCAGCAGTAAGGGAAGCTTACAGGAGGAGGTTTGTTACAGTGTGTCACCCCAGCAGTAGGGGAAGCTTACAGGAGGAGGTTTGTTACAGTGTGTCACCCCAGCAGTCAGGGAAGCTTACAGGAGGAGGTTTGTTACAGTGTGGCACCCCAGCAGTAGGGGAAGCTTACAGGAGGAGGTTTGTTACAGTGTGTCACCCCAGCAGTAGGGGAAGCTTACAGGAGGAGGTTTGTTACAGTGTGTCACCCCAGCAGTCAGGGAAGCTTACAGGAGGAGGTTTGTTACAGTGTGGCACCCCAGCAGTAAGGGAAGCTTACAGGAGGAGGTTTGTTACAGTGTGTCACCCCTGCAGTCAGGGAAGCTTACAGGAGGAGGTTTGTTACAGTGTGTTACCCCAGCAGTAGGGGAAGCTTACAGGAGGAGGTTTGTTACAGTGTGTCACCCCAGCAGTAGGGGAAGCTTACAGGAGGAGGTTTGTTACAGTGTGGCACCCCTGCAGTCAGGGAAGCTTACAGGAGGAGGTTTGTTACAGTGTGTCACCCCAGCAGTAGGGGAAGCTTACAGGAGGAGGTTTGTTACAGTGTGTCACCCCAGCAGTAGGGGAAGCTTACAGGAGGAGGTTTGTTACAGTGTGTCACCCCTGCAGTCAGGGAAGCTTACAGGAGGAGGTTTGCTACAGTGTGTTACCCCAGCAGTAAGGGAAGCTTACAGGAGGAGGTTTGTTACAGTGTGTCACCCCTGCAGTCAGGGAAGCTTACAGGAGGAGGTTTGTTACAGTGTGTTACCCCAGCAGTAGGGGAAGCTTACAGGAGGAGGTTTGTTACAGTGTGTCACCCCAGCAGTAGGGGAAGCTTACAGGAGGAGGTTTGTTACAGTGTGTCACCCCAGCAGTAGGGGAGGCCCAAGAGCTGAGACCTTTTAAAAATTGTGTGGAGGCCCAAGAGCTGAGACCTTTTAAAAATTGTGTGGAGGCCCAAGAGCTGAGACCTTTTAAAAATTGTGTGGAGGCCCAAGAGCTGAGACCTTTTAAAAATTGTGTGGAGGCCCAAGAGCTGAGACCTTTTAAAAATTGTGTGGAGGCCCAAGAGCTGAGACCTCTCAAACATTGTGTGGAGTCCCAAGAGCTGAGACCTCTTAAAAATTGTGTGGAGTCCCACGAGCTGAGACCTCTTAAAAATTGTGTGGAGGCCCAAGAGCTGAGACCTTTTAAAAATTGTGTGGAGGCCCAAGAGCTGAGACCTTTTAAAAATTGTGTGGAGGCCCAAGAGCTGAGACCTCTCAAACATTGTGTGGAGTCCCAAGAGCTGAGACCTCTTAAAAATTGTGTGGAGTCCCACGAGCTGAGACCTCTTAAAAATTGTGTGGAGGCCCAAGAGCTGAGACCTCTTAAAAATTGATTGTATTAAGCCCAAGAGGTGAGCCATAATTTTTTTTTATTAATACAGCAATTCTACGGCGGTTAAGGAGGAGGAGGAGGAGGAGGAGGAGGAAATGGCACTTCATACAGATGGCACTTCACTCTTGGCTGCTTTCCACTGTTGTACAAGCAAAGTCCGGTTCATTTTGATTAGCGTCAGCCTGTCGGCACTGTCGGTTGACAGGCGGCTGCGCTTATCGGTTATAATGCCCCCGGCTGCGCTGAACACCCTTTCTGATAGCACGCTGGCGGCAGGGCAGGCAAGCACCTCCAAGGCGTACAGGGACAGTTCCAGCCACGTGTCCAACTTGGAGACCCAGTAAGTGTAGGTCGCCGAGGGATCGGGGAGGACAGGGGTGTGGTCTGCCAGGTAGTCCCGCAACATCCGCCGATACTTGTCCCTCCTGCTGATAGCGGGCCCCGCAGTGATGGAAGTTGCACGAGGGGGTGACATGAACGTGTCCCACACCTTGGAGAGTGTTCCCCTGGTGGCTGTGGGCCTGATCGATGTTGTCAGACTCTGGGAGACACTCTCCTCTCTGCCGCCAGCGATGCTGGGTGGGAAAATCTGCATCATGTTCTGCAAGAGTTCCCTCTGGTATTCCAGTAATCGATTCGTCCTCTCCTCTACCGGAATAAAAGAGGAGAAGTTATCTTTATACCGGGGGTCCAGGAGTGCGAAGACCCAGTATAGTTTGTTCTCCAATATCCGGACAACACGTATGTCCCGGGAAAAGCAGCCCAGCATGAAGTCAGCCATGTGTGCCAGACTCTGAGTAGGCATGACCTCACTGCCCCCACCAGAAGGATCATTTTCCATTTCCTCCTCTTCCTCCTCCTCTCCGCCCCATCCGCGCTGAACCAATGGGACGCACACAGCCTGACTGCTACCCTCGCCGCCAGCATCCTCTTCCACAGCCACCTCCACGTTGTCCTCCTCCTCCTCATCCTCCTCCTCCTGCAACTGCCACCGAGCAGCAGACAAAAGTGTGGTCTGACTGTCTACCTGCGTTGCGTCTCCTCCTACCCCCGTCTCCTCTGTGTGCAATGCGTTCTCCCTTATTGCGATGAGCGATTCTTTAAGGACGCATAGGAGCGGGATGGTTACGCTCACTATAGCGTCCTCGCTGCTGACCTTCTTAGTGGACTCCTCAAAGATACGCAATACATCGCATATGTCTGCCATCCATGGCCACTCGTGGTTGGCAAACTGAGGGAGCTGAGTTGGAGGCACGCGTGGATGCATCATCTGGTACTCCATCAATGCTTTCTGCTGCTCACACACCCTGGCCAACATGCAATAGGTGGAATTCCAGCGAGTGGGCAGGTCGCACAACAGCCGATGTTGAGGCAAATGGAGGCGTTGCTGGATTTTTTTTAAGCTAGCAGCAGCTACAGTTGACTTCCGAAAGTGAGCGCACAAGCGCCGCACTTTGACCAGTAGCTCTGCCAGGTTGGGGTAAGTCTTTAGAAACTTTTGTACTACCAAATTAAAAACGTGGGCCAGGCATGGTACGTGATTGAGTTCTGCAAGCTCCAGAGCCGCCACCAGGTTACGGCCGTTATCGCACACGACCATGCCTGGTCCTAGCTGCAGCGGCGACAGCCACATCTCTGTCTGCTGCAATATGGCGTGCCTCACCTCTGCGGCGCTGTGCTTCCTGTCGCCCAAGCTGATGAGCTTAAGCACCGCCTGCTGACGTCTCCCCGCGCCAGTGCTGCAACGCTTCCAGCTAGGGGCTGAGGGCGATGTTAAGGCAGAGGAGGAGGAGGAGGAGGAAGAGGAGGGGGGTCTATCAGAACCCGTGCTGGCAATCTTGGGCGGGGGTGGTATGTAGGCCGTCCCTGTTTGCGACCCCGTCCCCGCTTCCACAACATTCATCCAGTGTGCCATCAAAGAGATGTAGCGTCCTTGGCCGCAAGCGCTTGTCCACGAGTCGGTGGTCAAGTGGACCTTTGCGCTGACTGCGTACCTCAGGGCCCGCCTGATGTTACGCGACACGTGCTGGTGCAGGGCGGGGACGCCACACCGGGAAAAATAGTGGCGGCTAGGGACGGAATAGCGAGGTGCGGCAGCCGCCATCAGGTCGCGGAAGGCCTGCGTCTCCACAAGCCTAAACGGCAACATCTCCAGGGCCAGCAGTTTGGAGATGAGGCAGGTTAAGGCTTGGGCTTGGGGGTGACTGGAGGCGTACTTCCGCCTGCGGTTGAACGCCTGCGAGATGGACAGTTGATGGGACGAGGAGATGGAAGGTGCAGACGAAGATGCGGGGGAAGGGGGGGCTGAAGGAGAAGGCCCCAAAGTAGCCGAGGCAGAGGCAGATGTGGAGGTGTCCTGGCTGGAGGTCTGGACCGCAGTGGCAGCACACAACAAAGGGGAAGAGGCAGTGGCAGCAAGACGGGGCGCAGGTTGTATTGCGCTTGCTCTCTCCCACTCAGCCCAGTGCTTGAATTCCAAGTGACGGCGCATGCCTGAGGTGGTCAGATTGCTCTTCTCAGAGCCCCTACTCAGTTTTGAGTGGCAGATTGCGCAAACCGCGCTCAGTTTGTCATCCGCGCAAACGTTAAAAAATCTCCACACCACAGAAGTACGAGGCCTCGATGGGGGAGCTTCGCGCGACTGCCTGCTGCCGGGAAGAGCTTCGGCCCTGCTGGCTGTGGCCTGCCTTCTCTGTCTGGACTGTCCTCTGCCTCTGGACTGTCCTCTGCCTCTTGCTGCCTTATTCGGTGATGCGCAGACCGCATCTCCACTGCTTTCCCCGCTGGACATCACCCCTGTCCAAGTGGGGTCGGTCATTTCGTCGTCCACCACCTCCTCTTCCACTTCCTCTCTCTGCTCCTCCTCCTGCCCACTGGACATTCCAACAGCCTCCCTTGATGGCAACTGCGTCTCATCATCATCGCTCATGATAGCAGATGCTGGTTCCGGGTCCACATCACTAGCAGATGGCGGATACTCAAGTGTTTGGGCATCACTACAAACAAATTCCTCTGCTAGCTCCTGGGATTCTTGCAGCACATCTGGAAAAGGACCCGAAAAGAGGTCCTGGGAGGGGTCAAGGTTGGGCTGACTCTGTTGGCCAGGTTGGGAGGAAGGAGGGTCAGAGTGAGACGTGGATGACTGGGTGGTGGACAAGTGACTGGAAGCGTTATCGGCCATCCATTGCACCACCTGTTCACGCTGCTCAGGCCTTAACAGAGGTGTACCCCGCCCCCCGCATAACTGTCCCATAAAGGCAGGGAAGCTGGATGAGCGTAATGCTGGCTGCCCCTCACCAGCACGCATTGTATCCCCACTGGCTTCAACGCGGTTTGTGCCCCCACCAGCATTTCCGCGCCCCCTTCCTCGTCCACGTCCCTTTGCGCTAGCCCTCCGCATTTCAGACGTTTTACTTTTTTGGCCACGCGTTATGCCAAATATAAAAATATTTTTAAGAAGAACACCTGGCTATACAGCCGTATACTGCCAGAAGGTGAAATGGTGCCTATACGCACCGTGTATAAAACAGTGTTTTGTTGGCACAGAGGACACAAAACAGTAGTGCCAAATATAAATATATTTTTAAGAACACCTGGCTATACAGCCGTATACTGCCAGAAGGTGAAATGGTGCCTATACGCACCGTGTATAAAACAGTGTTTTGTTGGCACAGAGGACACAAAACAGTAGTGCCAAATATAAATATATTTTTAAGAACACCTGGCTATACAGCCGTATACTGCCAGAAGGTGAAATGGTGCCTATACGCACCGTGTATAAAACAGTGTTTTGTTGGCACAGAGGACACAAAACAGTAGTGCCAAATATAAAAATATTTTTCAGAAAAACACCTGGCTATACAGCCGTATACTGCCAGAAGGTGAAATGGTGCCTATATACGCACCGGGTATATAACAAGGTTTTGTTGGTAAAGAGGACACAAAACAGTAGTGCCAAATATAAAAATATTTTTAAGAAAAACACCTGGCTATACAGCCGTATACTGCCAGAAGGTGAAATGGTGCCTATACGCACCGGGTATATAACAAGGTTTTGTTGGCACAGAGGACACAAAACAGTAGTGCAAAATTTTGTATATAGGTGCTAATACACCACTGAAGTCTTTCTGTCCCTATTCCAGCATCAGCAGCTACCCCTCACTAAAGCAGCCGTTTTGAGCAGCGTGTATATAGTTTTGTATATAGGTGCTAATACACCACTGAAGTCTTTCTGTCCCTATTCCAGCAGCAGCAGCTACCCCTCACTAAAGCAGCCGTTGTGTGCAGTGTGTATATAGCTAGAATGAGCTATATACTGTTCAGCATAGTAGCCCTAATAAGGGCTCTTAATGACTCTCTTGTCTTCTGGTAGCTGGTATATATGGTGGTAAAAGCGATATTCTGAGCTTCTGGGGCCCTGCCTGACTACATAGAATATGAGCTATATACTGTTCAGCGTAGCAGCCCTAATAAGGGCTCTTAAGGACTGTCTTGTCTTCTGGTAGCTGGTATATATGGTGGTAAAAGCTATATTCTGAGCTTCTGGGGCCCTGCCTGACTACATAGAATATGATGAGCTATATACTGTTCAACGTAGCAGCCCTAATAAGGGCTCTTAAGGACTGTCTTGTCTTCTGGTAGCTGGTATATATGGTGGTAAAAGGTATATTCTGAGCTTCTGGGGCCCTGCCTGACTACATAGAATATGATGAGCTATATACTGTTCAACGTAGCAGCCCTAATAAGGGCTCTTAAGGACTGTCTTGTCTTCTGGTAGCTGGTATATATGGTGGTAAAAGCGATATTCTGAGCTTCTGGGGCCCTGCCTGACTACATAGAATATGAGCTATATACTGTTCAGCGTAGCAGCCCTAATAAGGGCTCTTAAGGACTGTCTTGTCTTCTGGTAGCTGGTATATATGGTGGTAAAAGCTATATTCTGAGCTTCTGGGGCCCTGCCTGACTACATAGAATATGATGAGCTATATACTGTTCAACGTAGCAGCCCTAATAAGGGCTCTTAAGGACTGTCTTGTCTTCTGGTAGCTGGTATATATGGTGGTAAAAGCTATATTCTGAGCTTCTGGGGCCCTGCCTGACTACATAGAATATGAGCTATATACTGTTCAGCGTAGCAGCCCTAATAAGGGCTCTTAAGGACTGTCTTGTCTTCTGGTAGCTGGTATATATGGTGGTAAAAGCTATATTCTGAGCTTCTGGGGCCCTGCCTGACTACATAGAATATGATGAGCTATATACTGTTCAACGTAGCAGCCCTAATAAGGGCTCTTAAGGACTGTCTTGTCTTCTGGTAGCTGGTATATATGGTGGTAAAAGCTATATTCTGAGCTTCTGGGGCCCTGCCTGACTACATAGAATATGATGAGCTATATACTGTTCAACGTAGCAGCCCTAATAAGGGCTCTTAAGGACTGTCTTGTCTTCTGGTAGCTGGTATATATGGTGGTAAAAGCTATATTCTGAGCTTCTGGGGCCCTGCCTGACTACATAGAATATGAGCTATATACTGTTCAACGTAGCAGCCCTAATAAGGGCTCTTAAGGACTGTCTTGTCTTCTGGTAGCTGGTATATATGGTGGTAAAAGCTATATTCTGAGCTTCTGGGGCCCTGCCTGACTACATAGAATATGATGAGCTATATACTGTTCAACGTAGCAGCCCTAATAAGGGCTCTTAAGGACTGTCTTGTCTTCTGGTAGCTGGTATATATGGTGGTAAAAGCTATATTCTGAGCTTCTGGGGCCCTGCCTGACTACATAGAATATGAGCTATATACTGTTCAGCGTAGCAGCCCTAATAAGGGCTCTTAAGGACTGTCTTGTCTTCTGGTAGCTGGTATATATGGTGGTAAAAGCTATATTCTGAGCTTCTGGGGCCCTGCCTGACTACATAGAATATGATGAGCTATATACTGTTCAGCGTAGCAGCCCTAATAAGGGCTCTTAAGGACTGTCTTGTCTTCTGGTAGCTGGTATATATGGTGGTAAAAGCTATATTCTGAGCTTCTGGGGCCCTGCCTGCCTACATATGAGCTATATACTGTTCAGCGTAGCAGCCCTAATAAGGGCTCTTAAGGACTGTCTTGTCTTCTGGTAGCTGGTATATATGGTGGTAAAAGCTATATTCTGAGCTTCTGGGGCCCTGCCTGACTACATAGAATATGATGAGCTATATACTGTTCAGCGTAGCAGCCCTAATAAGGGCTCTTAAGGACTGTCTTGTCTTCTGGTAGCTGGTATATATGGTGGTAAAAGCTATATTCTGAGCTTCTGGGGCCCTGTCTGACTACATAGGATATGAGCTATATACTGTTCAACGTAGCAGCCCTAATAAGGGCTCTTAAGGACTGTCTTGTCTTCTGGTAGCTGGTATATATGGTGGTAAAAGCTATATTCTGAGCTTCTGGGGCCCTGCCTGACTACATAGAATATGAGCTATATACTGTTCAGCGTAGCAGCCCTAATAAGGGCTCTTAAGGACTGTCTTGTCTTCTGGTAGCTGGTATATATGGTGGTAAAAGGTATATTCTGAGCTTCTGGGGCCCTGCCTGACTACATAGAAAATGAGCTATATACTGTTCAGCGTAGTAGCCCTAATAAGGGCTCTTAAGGACTGTCTTGTCTTCTGGTAGCTGGTATATATGGTGGTAAAAGGTATATTCTGAGCTTCTGGGGCCCTGCCTGCCTACATATGAGCCATATACCGTTCAGCGTAGTAGCCCTAATAAGGGCTCTTAATGACTCTCTTGTCTTCTGGTAGCTGGTATAGATGGTGGTAAAAGCGATATCCCGAGCTTCTGGGGCCCTGCCAGCGACAGCCTGTCTTTCCCTGCTGTGAGCGTCTGTCCCTCACTAAGTTCAAGCTGCTAATGCTGACGAAGAGGAAGTGCTGAGTTTTGTATATTCGAGGTCACATGGTTTTTCCAGCCAATGCGTGTAGACGCCGTTTTCGCGATGCCAGCGTCCTCCCAGGACCTGTCCCACCCCCCCTGCATGGTGATTGGTGTAAAAAACGCGCCAGGGAAGGTGGGAGGGGAAACGAATTGTGAGTGCGCCATCGCCGCTGTACTCGATCGAAATCGAGTATGACGAACAGCGTAGTATTCGATCGAATACCGGCTCGGTCGAATACTACTCGCTCATCACTAATTATTAAGACTTCTAAAAAAAACCATTTTTGCCTGGATAATAATAATTTAAAAAATGTATATAAACATTATAGGTGGAAAGAAGGGAGCTACTCATATACCCTCATATCCCCACCAAAATGTTATTATTATTATTATCATTATTATTAAATCAGGCTGGATAAAACCAAAGGGAGACCGTTTATGAAATGTACCATTTGGCCATTTTCAGGCTGATTCTTTACTAACGCCAGGTATCGGCAGATGAGCGTCTGTATAGCGGCGCTTAGAGGGACCGCTAGTATAAGCTATGATCGGTTATCGGGCGCTGTAACAGAGCACCTCAGTCGCTGTAGTAACCTGGTCGGCATTTGAGAATCTGATGTATGTTGGGCACTCTAACACCAGTACAGCGTTGCAGGGAGCGAGAGGTAACGCCAGCTCAGTGTGATCAACTCTCAGCGACTCACACCATATTCAACAAAACACACACACACAGCGTCGGCGCTCTAGATCTGGGCGCTGTAGCATAGAGTGCCAGACGCTGTGTGATTAAAGTCTGTTTTTGAACACATATCCACCAGTAACAAAGCGAAAACACATGGAATGACATTGTTGTAACATTGTGACATTAACACTTTCATGGCAGACCTGTAATGACATTTCTACATAAAGATATAAAAAATATAAAAATGTTTTCAAAAATGACTCTGAGGCCAGGAGAGGTATATATTAAAAACAAAAAACCCTGTTTAAACAGAAGAAAAGGAACGTCCATTGAAATGTATGGGAGAGCGTCAGGTAGCGACAGGTAATACCTGGCTCTCTGGAAGCTAGAGCTCCGGCGCTATGCGATTAGCTGCCTGTAATAATACATGTGACGCTACAGGGGGCTGTTAGAGTTGCTCACCAGAATCGGCTTCATAAATGTGGTATTGCGTACAGCGCCCAGTGTTCACCAGACGCTGCCTGCCGCTACAATGCGCTACCTGGCGCTAGACCTTCATGAATAAACCCCTTTATAGGGAAGGACTGCTGAATTCTTAGCTACATGTCACCTGAGCTTTTGGGTAAAATCATCTGCACACAACAGAAGAATTGCAGTAGTAAGATGATGGCGCTATATAAATAAACATGCAGGGGCCGGCTGGCCATAGGGCATACCGGGCAAAATCCCGGTAGGCCGGCACTAGCAAAGGCCATGAATGACCGATGCGGGAGGGTGGGCGGCATCTGCCATTCGAGGCCCCTCACTGCTGTTCCTCCGGCAGCCGCTCTCACACACACACACAACACACATACACACGTTTACCGGCACTTCCTGGTTGTTACGTGGTGGGCGTCTATAGGCGCCAGCCATCTGGGGCCCGCCCACCGACCAGGAAGTGTCGGTAAGTGTGTGTATGTGTGCGTACTATGTGAGTGTTTGAAAGCGACCGGAGCGGCGGCCGGGGGAACAGTAGTGAGGGGCCACAAACGGCAGATACCGCCCACCCTCCCGCATCTGTCACTCTCAGCCTATGCACGGCTTCGGCGGCAGCTGCGGAACAGCAGTGAAGGGCTGGCCCTCCGCCCTCCAGGAACCAGGGTGAGTGTGTGTGTTTGTACAGCGGAGGGGGAAATGAGGGATGCCCCACTGCCTATACTCAGGGATGCCCCCACTGCCTGTACTGAGGGATACCCCACTGCCTGTACTCAATGATGCCCCACTGCCTGTACTCAGGGATGCCCCCACAGCCTATACTCAGGGATGCCCCCACTGCCTGTACTGAGGGATACCCCCATGCCTGTACTGAGGGATGCCCCCACTGCCTGTACTGAGGGATGCCCCCACTGCCTGTACTCAGGGATGCCCCACTGCCTATACTCAGGGATGCCCCCACTGCCTGTACTGAGGGATGCCCCCACTGCCTGTACTGAGGGATACCCCACTGCCTGTACTCAGGGATGCCCCACTGCCTATACTCAGGGATGCCCCCACTGCCTGTACTGAGGGATGCCCCCACTGCCTGTACTCAGGGATGCCCCACTGCCTATACTCAGGGATGCCCCCACTGCCTGTACTGAGGGATGCCCCCACTGCCTGTACTGAGGGATACCCCACTGCCTGTACTCAGGGATGCCCCACTGCCTATACTCAGGGATGCCCCCACTGCCTGTACTGAGGGATGCCCCACTGCCTGTACTCAGGGATGCCCCACTGCCTGTACTCAGGGATGCCTCCACTGCCTGTACTCAGGGATGCCCCACTGCCTATACTCAGGGATGCCCCACTGCCTGTACTCAGGGATGCCCCACTGCCTATACTCAGGGATGCCTCCACTGCCTGTACGGAGGGGTGCCCCCACTGCCTGTACTCAGGGATGCCCCACTGCCTGTACTCAGGGATGCCCCACTGCCTATACTCAGGGATGCCTCCACTGCCTGTACGGAGGGGTGCCCCCACTGCCTGTACTCAGGGATGCCCCACTGCCTATACTCAGGGATGCCCCCACTGCCTGTACTCAGGGATGCCCCCACTGCCTGTACTCAGGGATGCCCCACTGCCTATACTCAGGGATGCCCCACTGCCTGTACTGAGGGATGCCCCCACTGCCTGTACTCAGGGATGCCCCACTGCCTATACTCAGGGATGCCCCACTGCCTATACTCAGGGATGCCCCCACTGCCTGTACTCAGGGATGCCCCACTGCCTGTACTCAGGGATGCCCCACTGCCTATACTCAGGGATGCCCCACTGCCTGTACTGAGGGATGCCCCCACTGCCTGTACTCAGGGATGCCCCACTGCCTATACTCAGGGATGCCCCCACTGCCTGTACTGAGGGATGCCCCCACTGCCTGTACTGAGGGATACCCCACTGCCTGTACTCAGGGATGCCCCACTGCCTATACTCAGGGATGCCCCCACTGCCTGTACTGAGGGATGCCCCACTGCCTGTACTCAGGGATGCCCCACTGCCTGTACTCAGGGATGCCCCCACTGCCTATACTCAGGGATGCCTCCACTGCCTGTACGGAGGGGTGCCCCCACTGCCTGTACTCAGGGATGCCCCACTGCCTATACTCAGGGATGCCCCCACTGCCTGTACTCAGGGATGCCCTCACTGCCTGTACTCAGGGATGCCCCACTGCCTATACTCAGGGATGCCCCACTGCCTGTACTGAGGGATACCCCACTGCCTGTACTCAGGGATGCCCCACTGCCTATACTCAGGGATGCCCCCACTGCCTGTACTGAGGGATGCCCCACTGCCTGTACTCAGGGATGCCCCACTGCCTATACTCAGGGATGCCCCCACTGCCTGTACTCAGGGATGCCCCACTGCCTGTACTCAGGGATGCCCCCACTGCCTGTACTCAGGGATGCCCCCACTGCCTGTACTCAGGGATGCCCCACTGCCTATACTCAGGGATGCCCCCACTGCCTGTACTCAGGGATGCCCCCACTGCCTGTACTCAGGGATGCCCCACTGCCTGTACTCAGGGATGCCCCCACTGCCTGTACTCAGGGATGCCCCCACTGCCTGTACTCAGGGATGCCCCACTGCCTATACTCAGGGATGCCCCCACTGCCTGTACTCAGGGATGCCCCCACTGCCTGTACTCAGGGATGCCCCACTGCCTATACTCAGGGATGCCCCACTGCCTGTACTGAGGGATACCCCACTGCCTGTACTCAGGGATGCCCCACTGCCTATACTCAGGGATGCCCCCACTGCCTGTACTGAGGGATGCCCCACTGCCTGTACTCAGGGATGCCCCACTGCCTATACTCAGGGATGCCCCCACTGCCTGTACTCAGGGATGCCCCACTGCCTATACTCAGGGATGCCCCCACTGCCTGTACTCAGGGATGCCCCCACTGCCTGTACTCAGGGATGCCCCACTGCCTATACTCAGGGATGCCCCACTGCCTGTACTGAGGGATGCCCCCACTGCCTGTACTCAGGGATGCCCCACTGCCTATACTCAGGGATGCCCCACTGCCTGTACTGAGGGATGCCCCACTGCCTGTACTCAGGGATGCCCCACTGCCTGTACTCAGGGATGCCCCATTGCCTGTACTCAGGGATGCCCCACTGCCTGTACTCAGGGATGCCCCACTGCCTGTACTGAGGGATGCCCCACTGCCTGTACTCAGGGATGCCCCACTGCCTGTACTCAGGGATGCCCCACTGCCTGTACTCAGGGATGCCCCACTGCCTGTACTCAGGGATGCCCCACTGCCTATACTCAGGGATGCCCCACTGCCTGTACTGAGGGATGCCCCACTGCCTGTACTGAGGGATGCCCCACTGCCTGTACTCAGGGATGCCCCCACTGCCTGTACTGAGGGATTACCCCAATGCCTGTACTCAGGGATGCCCCACTGCCTATACTCAGGGATGCCCCCACTGCCTGTACTGAGGGATGCCCCCACTGCCTGTACTCAGGGATGCCCCCACTGCCTGTACTCAGGGATGCCCCACTGTCTGTACTCAGGGATGCCCCACTGCATATACTCAGGGATGCCCCCACTGCCTGTACTGAGGGATGCCCCCACTGCCTGTACTCAGGGATGCCCCACTGCCTGTACTCAGGGATGCCCCACTACCTGTACTCAGGGATGCCCCACTGCCTGTACTCAGGGATGCCCCACTGCCTGTACTCAGGGATGCCCCACTGCCTGTACTGAGGGATGCCCCCACTGCCTGTACTGAGGGATTCCCCCACTGCCTGTACTCAGGGATGCCCCACTGCCTATACTCAGGGATGCCCCCACTGCATATACTCAGGGATGCCCCCACTGCCTGTACTGAGGGATGCCCCCACTGCCTGTACTCAGGGATGCCCCACTGCCTGTACTCAGGGATGCTCCCACTGCCTGTACTCAGGGATGCTCCCACTGCCTGTACTCAGGGATGCCCCACTACCTGTACTCAGGGATGCCCCACTGCCTGTACTCAGGGATGCCCCACTGCCTATACTCAGGGATGCCCCCACTGCCTATACTCAGGGATGCCCCCACTGCCTGTACTCAGGGATGCCCCACTGCCTATACTCAGGGATGTCCCACTGCGTGTACTCAGGGATGCCCCACTGCCTGTACTCAGGGATGCCCCACTGCCTGTACTCAGGGATGCCCCACTGCCTGTACTGAGGGATTCCCCCACTGCCTGTACTCAGGGATGCCCCACTGCCTGTACTCAGGGATGCCCCACTGCCTATACTCAGGGATGCCCCCACTGCCTGTACTGAGGGATGCCCCCACTGCCTGTACTGAGGGATGCCCCCACTGCCTGTACTCAGGGATGCCCCACTGCCTGTACTGAGGGATGCCCCCACTGCCTGTACTGAGGGATGCCCCCACTGCCTGTACTGAGGGATGCCCCCACTGCCTGTACTGAGGGATGCCCCCACTGCTTGTAATGAGGGATGCCCCCACTGCTTGTAATGAGGGATTCCCCCACTGCCTGTACTGAGGGATGCTACTTAATGGTTGTAATGAGGGATGCCGCTCACTGACTGTAATGGGGGGATTTTATCACACCATTTGGCTCAGAATATTTTCTTTCTTATTTTGTCCTCTAAACCCTGGGTGCGTGCTGTGGAACGAAAAAAAAGGTTTATATATAATGTGACATTAGGATACTATACTGGGCCAGAGGCAGTGCAGCAGGGCCGGAGTGCCCCAAAAAGTCCCGGGCCGTTTTTTAGCCCCAGTCCGCCCCTGTAAACAAGAATAATAATATTAATAGTAATATGCTGTTAGTCCAGCACAGGAGGTGGAGGTGAGGGGGTTGTTATACTTCAACAGTCCTCACCTGTAAAAGAGAAAACTTAAAGCCCGGGGACCCTTTTATATTTCCCCGCTTCAGTAAGAGAATGGCTGGCTGGGATTTTATTTTCATGCATGGATTGTGAAAAACCCCTCAATCTGCAACAACCTCCTACTACAGGCGCGCTTGCATGAAAGCAAAAGGGGATTATGGCCTGTATGAGAATTATTTAAATTGTCAGGCTGATTCATCACTAACGCCAGGTAGCGACAGATGAGCGTCTGTAGCAGGCATTTTCAGAGCGCCCGCTAGTAGTCACTGTACTCGGCCGTGGGTCGCTAGTTCATAGCGACTCAGTCTCTGTTCAGTAATGTTGAATACATTGTGAGGAGTCGCTATTTGACCAGTACAGCGCTGTATGGGAGCGCATGTTAGCGACTGCTCATAGCCACCGACTCACACCATATTCAGCAAAAAAAAGGCTCACAAATCTCTGGCGCTGAAAAATGCTTCTCTGAAGCCCAGAGCGCAGGAGGCGGTGTGATTAAAGTCTGTTTTTCAGCATCTATCCACTAGTAACAAAGCGAAAACATATGGAATTACATTGTAGCAACATTGTAACATGAACACTTTAATGGCAGACCTGTAATGTCACTTCTGCAGAAATATATAAAACATGAAAAAATTGTGAAAAAAAACTGCTTATTCAATGTCAGGAGAGGTCACAGAATTATTTGTGATTTAAAAAAAAAAAAAAAAAAAAAACAAGAACACAGTTTAAAGAGAAGGAAAGTTTCGTCCATTGAAATGTATGGGAGAGCGACAGGTAGCGAGAGGTCATACCTGGCGCTGTGCAAGGCTGAACGCCGGCGCTGTTCGCTGAGGCTGTGAAAATGATGAATCAGACGCCACATGGCGCTATCCCAGTCGCTAAACAGATTCTGCTTGATAAATGTGTAATTGCGTACCGTGTCCGGCGTTCACCAGTCGCTACCTGACGCTATCGCTTCTTAAGTAAGGGCCTAAATTTCCAGAGCGCCAGAGACGCTCAGTCTCCAAAAAACCTCCTACTACAGGCGGCTATTTTGTATAACTCTGCATAAAAATATAAAAAGTTTTCAAAAATGTATTTAAATACGCCAGGAGACGTCTCAATTATTTGATAATAAATATAATAAAAATAAAAAATAAGACCATGTTTAAAGTGGACCAACACCCAGGGGTGATCGGCCCGGGAATCTATAAGATTCCCGGGTCGATCACCTCACACACTGCGGGACATCCGAGATCGGGATGTCCCGCGGGGTGAACCCCCCCTGAACACCCCAAATCCACCTACCTGGTCTTCGACGGCGGCCGTCTCTGAATGGCCGGCGCGGGCGCGCACACGTCAAGAGTGACGCGCGGGAGGCGCCGACGGGCAAGCTGCTTGTACGTTGCTGTCAATCAGCTTGTCCGTCGGCGCCGATTGGACGGCGCGGCCACGTGGGAGCGGGGAGAGGTGAGTTTTGGGGGCTTTCTGGGGGGTTTCACACAGCGGGGCACCCCCGATCGGGGTGCCCCGGGGAAGTGGACCAATACCCAGGATAGTCAAAATCCTGGGTGTTGGTCCACTTTAAAGAGAAGAAAAGGAACATCCATTGAAATGTATGGGAGTGTGACAGGTAGCGACAGGTAATACCAGGCACTCTGGAAGCTAGAGCGCTGGCGCTATACACTGAGCTGCCTGTGATGATGAATCGGTCGCTACGTGACGCTTTTAGAGTCGCTCACTGGAATCGCTTTAATAAATGTGGTATTGCGTACAGCGCCCGGCGTTCACCGTTCGCTACCTCGCGCTACCTGTCGCTGCCAATCATTACCTGGCGCTATGGCTTGATGAATAAAGCCAATAATCTGTTTTAACCCCTCAATCTGGCAAAGGTTTTGCAGAATTTTTAAAGTGGACCAAAACCCCCTGGGGCATCCAAAACCGGGTGGTCCCCCCCCAGGTCGCCCAAAAACTCATATTCTTTCCCGGTCCAACAGCAGCCGCATCCCCGCTATCCCTCTAGCAGGGCGTGTGCATTTGTGAATGGCCGCCGCGGGCACGCTCCCTGTTAGAGGGAGGCGGGGGATGTGGCTGCTGTAGGACCAGGAAGAGGTGAGTTTGTTCGGGTGACCTGGCGGGTTTCACACAGCGAGACATGATCCCCGATCAAGGACCAAAACCCAGGATAGGCAAAATACTTCACTTTAATAGGATGGGTGTGTCACCACCGGCATCGCAGCGTGTATATAATCCATGTTACAAGACTGACATCTAGTGGCCACATTGAGCATAACATATAATGTTATCTGGGCCCTTATTCAAGAAGGGATAGCGTCAGGTAGCGGCTGGTTAATGAGAGATTAGACGCTGCTGAGACCGCACCAGCTGTGTGACCGATTCTGGCGTGCACAACTCCTGGGGTGGGATTCAATAACTATAAAAAACCAAGAACAGGGAGTCCCACTACTCCCTAGCCCACCCAGGCAACTATCTTAATGTACCAATGTTTATTGCAAGTAATAGTACATGACATACAAACATATTAAAACATACTGATTAAAAAACATATATACTTCATTTGTCCTCTCTAAGGAACAAGGGGAAGGGGCAGGGGGTAACTACACCGGTTTAAATGATACAATAGGTAATGAGGACCTTGGAGGACACTATAAGATATTTGTATGGGTTTAGGTCCGCCTTAATCCAGACTATGCCTCACCTGTAATACTCATATACCTGTATATGTGAGCATGTGCAAAACGTGCAATAACAAAAACAATCCTACCTATACAATCCTCTAACTAACAATAAAGTGCTAAGTGCCTATATGTGAACATGCCTTATGTGCAATTCCTAAAGTTTGGACCATAACTTAGATCAAGAGGACAATGTAAATGTTGTCTCTCTTTAAGTAGGTGAGGACCTTGCTCCTCACTCATCTGTCCGGGCTCCCAGGTCATGTCATACTGCCTGTGGGGCACCGTAGAGTCACCGGTTTGCTCCCTTATACTCACCTGCCGGGTATCCAGTTATGCGCCATGACTATTTACAGGGGCTTTACTTGTTCCTTAGAGAGGACAAATGAAGTGTATATGTTTTTTAATCAGTATGTTTTAATATGTTTGTATGTCATGTACTATTACTTGCAATAAACATTGGTACATTAAGATAGTTGGTGGTGCCACGAGTTTGCCTGGGTGGGCTAGGGAGTAGTGGGACTCCCTGTTCTTGGTTTTTTATGGTTAATGAGAGATAGCGACAGGTGAACGCCGGACACGGCACGCAATTACACATTTATCAAGCAGAATCTGTTTAGCGACTGGGATAACGCCATGTAGCGTCTGATTCATCATTTTTACAGCCTCAGCGAACAGCGCCGGCGTTCAGCCTTGCACAGCGCCAGGTATGACCTCTCGCTACCTGTCGCTCTCCAATACATTTCAATGGACGATCCTTTTCTTCTCTTTAAATGTTTTTTTTTTTTTTTCAAAAAATCACAAATAATTCCGTGTCCTCTCCTGGCATTGATAAAGCATTTTATTCACAATTTTTTAATTTTTTATATATTTCCTCAGAAATGACATTACAGCTCTGCCATTAAAGTGTTCATGTTACAATGTTGCTACAATGTAATTCCATATGTTTTCGCTTTGTTACTAGTGGATAGATGCTGAAAAACAGACTTTAATCACACCGCCTCCTGCGCTCTGGGCTTCAAACAAATATTTTTCAGCGCCAGAGATTTGTGAGGCTGTTTTTTTGCTGAATATGGTGTGAGTCGGTCGCTATGAGCAGTCGCTAACATGCGCTCCCATACAGCGCTGTACTGGTCAAATAGCGACTCCTCACAATGTATTCAACATTACTGAACAGCGACTGAGTCGCTATGAACCAGCGACTCACGGCCGAGCACTGCGACTACTAGCGGGCGCTCTGAAAATGCCGCTACAGACGCTCATCTGTCGCTACCTGGCGCTAATGATGAATCAGCCTGTCCGTATATATATATATATCAATCTCTAATTGCGTTTTACCATAATCAAAATTTGTAACTTTTGACAAGTCAGCCTGGAAATATTTCAGAAAAGTATTTGAAGGCAAAAGATTTCAACGCAGAAGCAGAGAATATCCAGACGCCTGGTTTCTTGTTTTAACATTGGCAATAGGCAGCGAGGCAGCCTGGGTGGCGCTGCTAAATAGAACTGCGGACCTTACCCTCTCTTCTACATTCCTTCTATTGCTCCATTTTTTCTACATTCCCTCCCTCTGTCTCGCTGTTTCATATTCCCTCAATTGTTTCCTCTTTTTTAACATTTCCTTCATCTTTCTCTATTTTTCACACTCCCTTCTTCTTTCTATCTTTTTCACATTCTCTCTATCGTTCTATTTTTTTTTTCACATTCTTGCCATCTTTCTCTCTTTTCCATACTCCTTTTTTCTGTCTTTTCCACTTTCCCTCCGTACATTTCCTCAGTCTTCCTCATTTTACCATATCCCCCATCTTTTTTTTTCACATTGTCACCGTCTTTACCACTTTTCCAAATTCCTTCCATCTTTCTCTCTTTACAACATTCCCTCCTTCTTTCTCTCTTTTTAATTTTCTTGCACTGTGTTCTCTATTCCTCATTCCCTTACTCTTTCTCTTTTTTCCACATTGCTTCCATCTTTATCCTTTTTCACGTTCTCTCCCTCTTTTTCTCTTTTTCATATCCCCTGCACTGTTCTCTCTATTCCACATTCCCTCAATATTTCTCTCTTTTCTACATTCATTCCACCTTTCTCTTTTTTTACATTCCCTCCCTCTTTCTCTCTTTTTTACATTCTCTCTATCGTTCTCTCTTTTTCACATTCTCTCTATCGTTCTCTCTTTTTCACATTCTTGCCATCTTTCTCTCTTTTCCATGTTCCCTTTTTCTGTCTTCTCCACATTTACATGTACATTTCCTCAGTCTTCCTTATTTTACCATATCCCCATCTTTCTTTTTCACATTTCCTCAGTCTTTACCGTTTTTCCACATTCCTTCTATCTTTCGTTCTCTCTCTCCAACATTCCCTCCCTATTTCTCTCTTTTTCATATTCCCTGCAGTGTTCTCTCTATTCCACATTCCCTCAATATTTCTCCCTTTTTCACATTCCTTTAATCTTTCACTCTTTTCTACATTCCCTCCCTGTTTCTCTCTTTTTCACATTCTCACCCTCTTTCTCTCTATTTCACATTTCCTCTGTCTTTACTGCTTTTTTACATTCCTTCCAGCTTTCTCTTTTTTCGCATTCTCTCCCTTTTCTCTCTTTGTCATATTCTAACCTCATCTTTCTCTCTTCTCCATGTTCCTTTTCTATCTATCTCTTTTCCACATTCCCTCCTCCATATTCTAATTCACACATTTCCTCTGTCTCTCTTGTTTTTCCAAACCCTCATCTTTCTTTTTCCCATTTCGTCTATCTTTCTCTATTTTTCACATTCCCTCCATCATATTATCATTTGCACACGACCTCACTCTCCCTCTTTTTCCATACCTCCCTCCCGTCTTCACATTCCTTCTATCTTTGGGGGTTATTCATGAAGCAATAGCGGCAGGCAGCGTCTGGTGAACGCCGGGCGCTGTACGCGAAACCACATTTATGAAAGCGAATCTGGTGAGCACCTCTAACAGCGCCATGTAGCGTCACATGTATTATTACAGGCAGGTCAGTGTATAGCGCCTCTAACAGCGTCATGTAGCGTCACATGTATTATTACAGGCAGGTCAGTGTATAGCGCCTCTACCAGCGCCATGTAGCGTCACATGTATTATTACAGGCAGGTCAGTGTATAGCACCTCTAACAGCGCCATGTAGCGTCACATGTATTATTACAGGCAGGTCAGTGTATAGCACCTCTAACAGCGCCATGTAGCGTCACATGTATTATTACAGGCAGGTCAGTGTATAGCACCTCTAACAGCGCCATGTAGCGTCACATGTATTATTACAGGCAGGTCAGTGTATAGCGCCTCTAACAGCGCCATGTAGCGTCACATGTATTATTACAGGCAGGTCAGTGTATAGCGCCTCTAACAGCGCCATGTAGCGTCACATGTATTATTACAGGCAGGTCAGTGTATAGCGCCTCTAACAGCGCCATGTAGCGTTACATGTATTATTACAGGCAGGTCAGTGTATAGCGCCTCTAACAGCGCCATGTAGCGTCACATGTATTATTACAGGCAGCTCAGTGTATAGCACCTCTAACAGCGCCATGTAGCGTCACATGTATTATTACAGGTGGCTCAGTGTATAGCGCCTCTAACAGCGTCATGTAGCGTCACATGTATTATTACAGGCAGGTCAGTGTATAGCGCCTCTACCAGCGCCATGTAGCGTCACATGTATTATTACAGGCAGGTCAGTGTATAGCACCTCTAACAGCGCCATGTAGCGTCACATGTATTATTACAGGCAGGTCAGTGTATAGCACCTCTAACAGCGCCATGTAGCGTCACATGTATTATTACAGGCAGGTCAGTGTATAGCACCTCTAACAGCGCCATGTAGCGTCACATGTATTATTACAGGCAGGTCAGTGTATAGCGCCTCTAACAGCGCCATGTAGCGTCACATGTATTATTACAGGCAGGTCAGTGTATAGCGCCTCTAACAGCGCCATGTAGCGTCACATGTATTATTACAGGCAGGTCAGTGTATAGCGCCTCTAACAGCGCCATGTAGCGTTACATGTATTATTACAGGCAGGTCAGTGTATAGCGCCTCTAACAGCGCCATGTAGCGTCACATGTATTATTACAGGCAGGTCAGTGTATAGCACCTCTAACAGCGCCATGTAGTGTCACATGTATTATTACAGGCGGCTCAGTGTATAGCACCTCTAACAGCGCCATGTAGCGTCACATGTATTATTACAGGCAGGTCAGTGTATAGCGCCTCTAACAGCGCCATGTAGTGTCACATGTATTATTACAGGCAGGTCAGTGTATAGCGCCTCTAACAGCGCCATGTAGCGTCACATGTATTATTACAGGCAGGTCAGTGTATAGCGCCTCTAACAGCGCCATGTAGTGTCACATGTATTATTACAGGCAGGTCAGTGTATAGCGCCTCTAACAGCGCCATGTAGCGTCACATGTATTATTACAGGCAGGTCAGTGTATAGCACCTCTAACAGCGTCATGTAGCGTCACATGTATTATTACAGGCAGGTCAGTGTATAGCACCTCTAACAGCGTCATGTAGTGTCACATGTTTTATTACAGGCAGGTCAGTGTATAGCACCTCTAACAGCGTCATGTAGCGTCACATGTATTATTACAGGCAGGTCAGTGTATAGCACCTCTAACAGCGTCATGTAGCGTCACATGTATTATTACAGGCAGGTCAGTGTATAGCACCTCTAACAGCGCCATGTAGCGTCACATGTATTATTACAGGTGGCTCAGTGTATAGCGCCTCTAACAGCGTCATGTAGTGTCACATGTATTATTACAGGCAGGTCAGTGTATAGCGCCTCTAACAGCGTCATGTAGTGTCACATGTATTATTACAGGCAGGTCAGTGTATAGCGCCTCTAACAGCGTCATGTAGTGTCACATGTATTATTACAGGCAGGTCAGTGTATAGCGCCTCTAACAGCGCCATGTAGCGTCACATGTATTATTACAGGCAGGTCAGTGTATAGCGCCTCTAACAGCGTCATGTAGTGTCACATGTATTATTACAGGCAGGTCAGTGTATAGCACCTCTAACAGCGTCATGTAGCGTCACATGTATTATTACAGGCAGGTCAGTGTATAGCGCCTCTAACAGCGCCATGTAGCGTCACATGTATTATTACAGGCAGGTCAGTGTATAGCGCCTCTAACAGCGCCATGTAGCGTTACATGTATTATTACAGGCGGCTCAGTGTATAGCACCTCTAACAGCGCCATGTAGTGTCACATGTATTATTACAGGCAGGTCAGTGTATAGCACCTCTAACAGCGCCATGTAGCGTCACATGTATTATTACAGGCAGGTCAGTGTATAGCACCTCTAACAGCGCCATGTAGCGTTACATGTATTATTACAGGCAGGTCAGTGTATAGCGCCTCTAACAGCGCCATGTAGCGTTACATGTATTATTACAGGCGGCTCAGTGTATAGCACCTCTAACAGCGCCATGTAGTGTCACATGTATTATTACAGGCAGGTCAGTGTATAGCACCTCTAACAGCGCCATGTAGTGTCACATGTATTATTACAGGCAGGTCAGTGTATAGCGCCTCTAACAGCGCCATGTAGCGTTACATGTATTATTACAGGCGGCTCAGTGTATAGCGCCTCTAACAGCGCCATGTAGTGTCACATGAATTATTACAGGCAGGTCAGTGTATAGCGCCTCTAACAGCGCCATGTAGCGTTACATGTATTATTACAGGCGGCTCAGTGTATAGCACCTCTAACAGCGCCATGTAGCGTCACATGTATTATTACAGGCAGGTCAGTGTATAGCGCCTCTAACAGCGCCATGTAGCGTCACATGTATTATTACAGGCGGCTCAGTGTATAGCACCTCTAACAGCGCCATGTAGCGTCACATGTATTATTACAGGCAGGTCAGTGTATAGCACCTCTAACAGCGCCATGTAGCGTCACATGTATTATTACAGGCGGCTCAGTGTATAGCACCTCTAACAGCGCCATGTAGCGTCACATGTATTATTACAGGCGGCTCAGTGTATAGCACCTCTAACAGCGCCATGTAGTGTCACATGTATTATTACAGGCAGGTCAGTGTATAGCGCCTCTAACAGCGCCATGTAGTGTCACATGTATTATTACAGGCGGCTCAGTGTATAGCACCTCTAACAGCGCCATGTAGCGTCACATGTATTATTACAGGCAGGTCAGTGTATAGCACCTCTAACAGCGTCATGTAGCGTCACATGTATTATTACAGACAGCTCAGTGTATAGCACCTCTAACAGCGCCATGTAGCGTCACATGTATTATTACAGGCAGGTCAGTGTATAGCGCCTCTAACAGCGCCATGTAGTGTCACATGTATTATTACAGGCGGCTCAGTGTATAGCACCTCTAACAGCGCCATGTAGCGTCACATGTATTATTACAGGCAGGTCAGTGTATAGCGCCTCTAACAGCGCCATGTAGTGTCACATGAATTATTACAGGCAGGTCAGTGTATAGCGCCTCTAACAGCGCCATGTAGCGTTAAATGTATTATTACAGGCGGCTCAGTGTATAGCACCTCTAACAGCGTCATGTAGTGTCACATGTATTATCACAGGCAGGTCAGTGTATAGCACCTCTAACAGCGCCATGTAGCGTCACATGTATTATTACAGGCGGCTCAGTGTATAGCACCTCTAACAGCGCCATGTAGCGTCACATGTATTATTACAGGCAGGTCAGTGTATAGCGCCTCTAACAGCGCCATGTAGTGTCACATGTATTATTACAGGCAGATCAGTGTATAGCACCTCTAACAGCGCCATGTAGCGTCACATGTATTATTACAGGCAGATCAGTGTATAGCACCTCTAACAGCGCCATGTAGCGTCACATGTATTATTACAGGCAGGTCAGTGTATAGCGCCTCTAACAGCGCCATGTAGTGTCACATGTATTATTACAGGCGGCTCAGTGTATAGCACCTCTAACAGCGCCATGTAGCGTCACATGTATTATTACAGGCAGGTCAGTGTATAGCGCCTCTAACAGCGCCATGTAGTGTCACATGTATTATTACAGGCGGCTCAGTGTATAGCACCTCTAACAGCGCCATGTAGCGTCACATGTATTATTACAGGCAGATCAGTGTATAGCACCTCTAACAGCGCCATGTAGCGTCACATGTATTATTACAGGCAGGTCAGTGTATAGCGCCTCTAACAGCGTCATGTAGCGTCACATGTATTATTACAGGCGGCTCAGTGTATAGCACCTCTAACAGCGCCATGTAGCGTCACATGTATTATTACAGGCAGGTCAGTGTATAGCGCCTCTAACAGCGCCATGTAGTGTCACATGTATTATTACAGGCGGCTCAGTGTATAGCACCTCTAACAGCGCCATGTAGCGTCACATGTATTATTACAGGCAGATCAGTGTATAGCACCTCTAACAGCGCCATGTAGCGTCACATGTATTATTACAGGCAGGTCAGTGTATAGCGCCTCTAACAGCGCCATGTAGTGTCACATGTATTATTACAGGCGGCTCAGTGTATAGCACCTCTAACAGCGCCATGTAGCGTCACATGTATTATTACAGGCGGCTCAGTGTATAGCACCTCTAACAGCGCCATGTAGCGTCACATGTATTATTACAGGCAGGTCAGTGTATAGCGCCTCTAACAGCGCCATGTAGTGTCACATGTATTATTACAGGCAGGTCAGTGTATAGCGCCTCTAACAGCGCCATGTAGCGTCACATGTATTATTACAGGCAGGTCAGTGTATAGCACCTCTAACAGCGCCATGTAGCGTCACATGTATTATTACAGGCAGGTCAGTGTATAGCACCTCTAACAGCGCCATGTAGCGTCACATGTATTATTACAGGCAGATCAGTGTATAGCGCCTCTAAAAGCGCCATGTAGCGTCACATGTATTATTACAGGCAGGTCAGTGTATAGCGCCTCTAACAGCGCCATGTAGCGTCACATGTATTATTACAGGCGGCTCAGTGTATAGCACCTCTAACAGCGCCATGTAGTGTCACATGTATTATTACAGGCGGCTCAGTGTATAGCACCTCTAACAGCGCCATGTAGCGTCACATGTATTATTACAGGCGGCTCAGTGTATAGCACCTCTAACAGCGCCATGTAGCGTCACATGTATTATTACAGGCAGGTCAGTGTATAGCACCTCTAACAGCGCCATGTAGCGTCACATGTATTATTACAGGCAGGTCAGTGTATAGCACCTCTAACAGCGCCATGTAGCGTCACATGTATTATTACAGGCGCCTCAGTGTATAGCACCTCTAACAGCACCATGTAGTGTCACATGTATTATTACAGGCGGCTCAGTGTATAGCGCCTCTAACAGCGCCATGTAGCGTCACATGTATTATTACAGGCAGGTCAGTGTATAGCGACTCTAACAGCGTCATGTAGTGTCACATGTATTATTACAGGCAGCTCAGTGTATAGCGCCTCTAAAAGCGCCATGTAGCGTCACATGTATTATTACAGGCAGGTCAGTGTATAGCGCCTCTAACAGCGCCATGTAGCGTCACATGTATTATTACAGGCAGGTCAGTGTATAGCGCCTCTAACAGCGCCATGTAGCGTCACATGTATTATTACAGGCAGCTCAGTGTATAGCGCCTCTAAAAGCGCCATGTAGTGTCACATGTATTATTACAGGCAGCTCAGTGTATAGCGCCTCTAAAAGCGCCATGTAGCGTCACATGTATTAGTACAGGCAGGTCAGTGTATAGCACCTCTAACAGCGCCATGTAGTGTCACATGTATTATTACAGGCAGGTCAGTGTATAGCGCCTCTAACAGCGCCATGTAGCGTCACATGTATTATTACAGGCAGGTCAGTGTATAGCACCTCTAACAGCGCCATGTAGTGTCACATGTATTATTACAGGCGGCTCAGTGTATAGCGCCTCTAAAAGCGCCATGTAGCGTCACATGTATTATTACAGGCAGGTCAATGTATAGCGCCTCTAACAGCGCCATGTAGCGTCACATGTATTATTACAGGCAGCTCAGTGTATAGCGCCTCTAACAGCGCCATGTAGCGTCACATGTATTATTACAGGCAGGTCAGTGTATAGCGCCTCTAACAGCGTCATGTAGCGTCACATGTATTATTACAGGCAGGTCAGTGTATAGCACCTCTAACAGCGTCATGTAGCATCACATGAATTATTACAGGCAGGTCAGTGTATAGCACCTCTAACAGCGTCATGTAGCGTCACATGTATTATTACAGGCAGGTCAGTGTATAGCGCCTCTAACAGCGCCATGTAGTGTCACATGTATTATTACAGGCAGCTCAGTGTATAGCACCTCTAACAGCGCCATGTAGCGTCACATGTATTATTACAGGCAGGTCAGTGTATAGCGCCTCTAACAGCGCCATGTAGCGTCACATGTATTATTACAGGCAGGTCAGTGTATAGCACCTCTAACAGCGCCATGTAGCGTCACATGTATTATTACAGGCAGGTCAGTGTATAGCGCCTCTAACAGCGCCATGTAGCGTCACATGTATTATTACAGGCAGGTCAGTGTATAGCACCGCTAACAGCGCCATGTAGCGTCACATGTATTATTACAGGCAGGTCAGTGTATAGCGCCTCTAACAGCGCCATGTAGTGTCACATGTATTATTACAGGCAGCTCAGTGTATAGCACCTCTAACAGCGCCATGTAGCGTCACATGTATTATTACAGGCAGGTCAGTGTATAGCGCCTCTAACAGCGCCATGTAGCGTCACATGTATTATTACAGGCAGGTCAGTGTATAGCACCTCTAACAGCGCCATGTAGCGTCACATGTATTATTACAGGCGGCTCAGTGTATAGCACCTCTAACAGCGTCATGTAGCGTCACATGTATTATTACAGGCAGGTCAGTGTATAGCGCCTCTAACAGCGCCATGTAGTGTCACATGTATTATTACAGGCAGCTCAGTGTATAGCACCTCTAACAGCGCCATGTAGCGTCACATGTATTATTACAGGCAGGTCAGTGTATAGCGCCTCTAACAGCGCCATGTAGTGTCACATGTATTATTAAAGGCAGCTCAGTGTATAGCGCCTCTAACAGCGCCATGTAGCGTCACATGTATTATTACAGGCAGCTCAGTGTATAGCACCTCTAACAGCGCCATGTAGTGTCACATGTATTATTACAGGCAGGTCAGTGTATAGCACCTCTAACAGCGCCATGTAGCGTCACATGTATTATTACAGGCGGCTCAGTGTATAGCACCTCTAACAGCGTCATGTACCGTCACATGTATTATTACAGGCAGGTCAGTGTATAGCACCTCTAACAGCGTCATGTAGCGTCACATGTATTATTACAGGCAGGTCAGTGTATAGCACCTCTAACAGCGTCATGTAGTGTCACATGTATTATTACAGGCAGGTCAGTGTATAGCGCCTCTAACAGCGCCATGTAGCGTTACATGTATTATTACAGGCAGGTCAGTGTATAGCGCCTCTAACAGCGCCATGTAGTGTCACATGTATTATTACAGGCAGGTCAGTGTATAGCGCCTCTAACAGGGCCATGTAGCGTCACATGTATTATTACAGGCAGCTCAGTGTATAGCGCCTCTAACAGCGTCATGTAGCGTTACATGTATTATTACAGGTGGCTCAGTGTATAGCACCTCTAACAGCGCCATGTAGCGTCACATGTATTATTACAGGCAGGTCAGTGTATAGCGCCTCTAACAGCGCCATGTAGCGTTACATGTATTATTACAGGCGGCTCAGTGTATAGCACCTCTAACAGCGCCATGTAGCGTCACATGTATTATTACAGGCAGGTCAGTGTATAGCGCCTCTAACAGCGCCATGTAGTGTCACATGTATTATTACAGGCGGCTCAGTGTATTGCACCTCTAACAGCGCCATGTAGCGTCACATGTATTATTACAGGCGGCTCAGTGTATAGCACCTCTAACAGCGCCATGTAGTGTCACATGTATTATTACAGGCAGGTCAGTGTATAGCGACTCTAACAGCGCCATGTAGCGTCACATGTATTATTACAGGCAGGTCAGTGTATAGCGACTCTAACAGCGCCATGTAGCGTCACATGTATTATTACAGGCAGCTCAGTGTATAGCGACTCTAACAGCGCCATGTAGCGTCACATGTATTATTACAGGCAGCTCAGTGTATAGCTCCTCTAACAGTGCCATGTAGTGTCACATGTATTATTACAGGCAGGTCAGTGTATAGCGACTCTAACAGCGCCATGTAGCGTCACATGTATTATTACAGGCAGGTCAGTGTATAGCGACTCTAACAGCGCCATGTAGCGTCACATGTATTATTACAGGCAGCTCAGTGTATAGCTCCTCTAACAGTGCCATGTAGTGTCACATGTATTATTACAGGCAGGTCAGTGTATAGCGACTCTAACAGCGCCATGTAGCGTCACATGTATAATTACAGGCAGGTCAGTGTATAGCTCCTCTAACAGTGCCATGTAGTGTCACATGTATTATTACAGGCAGGTCAGTGTATAGCGCCTCTAACAGCGTCATGTAGCGTCACATGTATAATTACAGGCGGGTCAGTGTATAGCTCCTCTAACAGCGTCATGTAGCGTCACATGTATAATTACAGGCAGGTCAGTGTATAGCTCCTCTAACAGCGCCATGTAGTGTCACATGTATTATTACAGGCAGGTCAGTGTATAGCGACTCTAACAGTGCCATGTAGCGTCACATGTATTATTACAGGCAGCTCAGTGTATAGCTCCTCTAACAGTGCCATGTAGCGTCACATGTATTATTACAGGCAGGTCAGTGTATAGCGCCTCTAACAGCGTCATGTAGCGTCACATGTATTATTACAGGCAGGTCAGTGTATAGCACCTCTAACAGCGTCATGTAGTGTCACATGTATTATTACAGGCAGGTCAGTGTATAGCTCCTCTAACAGTGCCATGTAGCGTCACATGTATTATTACAGGCAGGTCAGTGTATAGCGCCTCTAACAGCGTCATGTAGTGTCACATGTATTATTACAGGCAGCTCAGTGTATAGCTCCTCTAACAGTGCCATGTAGTGTCACATGTATTATTACAGGCAGGTCAGTGTATAGCACCTCTAACAGCGTCATGTAGCGTCACATGTATTATTACAGGCAGGTCAGTGTATAGCTCCTCTAACAGTGCCATGTAGCGTCACATGTATTATTACAGGCAGGTCAGTGTATAGCACCTCTAACAGCGTCATGTAGTGTCACATGTATTATTACAGGCAGGTCAGTGTATAGCTCCTCTAACAGTGCCATGTAGTGTCACATGTATTATTACAGGCAGGTCAGTGTATAGCGCCTCTAACAGCGCCATGTAGTGTCACATGTATTATTACAGGCAGGTCAGTGTATAGCGCCTCTAACAGCGTCATGCAGCGTCACATGTATTATTACAGGCAGGTCAGTGTATAGCGCCTCTAACAGCGTCATGTAGTGTCACATGTATTATTACAGGCAGGTCAGTGTATAGCGCCTCTAACAGCGCCATGTAGTGTCACATGTATTATTACAGGCAGGTCAGTGTATAGCTCCTCTAACAGTGCCATGTAGCGTCACATGTATTATTACAGGCAGGTCAGTGTATAGCACCTCTAACAGCGTCATGTAGTGTCACATGTATTATTACAGGCAGCTCAGTGTATAGCTCCTCTAACAGTGCCATGTAGCGTCACATGTATTATTACAGGCAGGTCAGTGTATAGCGCCTCTAACAGCGTCATGTAGCGTCACATGTATTATTACAGGCAGGTCAGTGTATAGCACCTCTAACAGCGTCATGTAGTGTCACATGTATTATTACAGGCAGGTCAGTGTATAGCGCCTCTAACAGCGTCATGTAGCGTCACATGTATTATTACAGGCAGGTCAGTGTATAGCACCTCTAACAGCGCCATGTAGCGTCACATGTATTATTACAGGCGGCTCAGTGTATAGCGCCTCTAACAGCGCCATGTAGTGTCACATGTATTATTACAGGCAGGTCAGTGTATAGCGCCTCTAACAGCGCCATGTAGCGTTACATGTATTATTACAGGCGGCTCAGTGTATAGCACCTCTAACAGCGTCATGTAGCGTCACATGTATTATTACAGGCAGGTCAGTGTATAGCACCTCTAACAGCGCCATGTAGTGTCACATGTATTATTACAGGCAGGTCAGTGTATAGCACCTCTAACAGCGCCATGTAGCATCACATGTATTATTACAGGCAGGTCAGTGTATAGCGCCTCTAACAGCGCCATGTAGCGTTACATGTATTATTACAGGCGGCTCAGTGTATAGCACCTCTAACAGCGCCATGTAGTGTCACATGTATTATTACAGGCAGGTCAGTGTATAGCACCTCTAACAGCGCCATGTAGCGTCACATGTATTATTACAGGCAGGTCAGTGTATAGCACCTCTAACAGCATCATGTAGTGTCACATGTATTATTACAGGCAGGTCAGTGTATAGCACCTCTAACAGCATCATGTAGTGTCACATGTATTATTACAGGCAGGTCATTGTATAGCGCCTCTAACAGCGCCATGTAGTGTCACATGTATTATTACAGGCAGGTCAGTGTATAGCGACTCTAACAGCGCCATGTAGCGTCACATGTATTATTACAGGCGGCTCAGTGTATAGCACCTCTAACAGCGCCATGTAGCATCACATGTATTATTACAGGCAGGTCAGTGTATAGCACCTCTAACAGCGCCATGTAGCGTCACATGTATTATTACAGGCGGCTCAGTGTATAGCACCTCTAACAGCGCCATGTAGCGTCACATGTATTATTACAGGCAGGTCAGTGTATAGCACCTCTAACAGCATCATGTAGTGTCACATGTATTATTACAGGCAGGTCATTGTATAGCGCCTCTAACAGCGCCATGTAGTGTCACATGTATTATTACAGGCAGGTCAGTGTATAGCGACTCTAACAGCGCCATGTAGCGTCACATGTATTATTACAGGCAGGTCAGTGTATAGCGGCTCTAACAGCGTCATGTAGTGTCACATGTATTATTACAGGCAGGTCAGTGTATAGCACCTCTAACAGCGCCATGTAGCGTCACATGTATTATTACAGGCAGGTCAGTGTATAGCGGCTCTAACAGCGTCATGTAGTGTCACATGTATTATTACAGGCAGGTCAGTGTATAGCACCTCTAACAGCGCCATGTAGCGTCACATGTATTATTACAGGCAGGTCAGTGTATAGCACCACTAACAGCGCCATGTAGCGTCACATGTATTATTACAGGCAGGTCAGTGTATAGCACCTCTAACAGCGCCATGTAGCGTCACATGTATTATTACAGGCAGGTCAGTGTATAGCGCCTCTAACAGCGCCATGTAGCGTTACATGTATTATTACAGGCGGCTCAGTGTATAGCACCTCTAACAGCGCCATGTAGCGTCACATGTATTATTACAGGCGGCTCAGTGTATAGCACCTCTAACAGCGCCATGTAGTGTCACATGTATTATTACAGGCAGGTCAGTGTATAGCACCTCTAACAGCGCCATGTAGTGTCACATGTATTATTACAGGCAGGTCATTGTATAGCGCCTCTAACAGCGCCATGTAGCGTCACATGTATTATTACAGGCAGGTCAGTGTATAGCGACTCTAACAGCGCCATGTAGCGTCACATGTATTATTACAGGCAGGTCAGTGTATAGCGGCTCTAACAGCGTCATGTAGTGTCACATGTATTATTACAGGCAGGTCAGTGTATAGCGCCTCTAACAGCGCCATATAGCGTCACATGTATTACTTCAGGCAGGTCAGTGTATAGCACCTCTAACAGCGCCATGTAGTGTCACATGTATTATTACAGGCAGGTCAGTGTATACCGCCTCTAACAGCGCCATGTAGCGTCACATGTATTATTACAGGCAGGTCAGTGTATAGCGCCTCTAACAGCGCCATGTAGTGTCACATGTATTATTACAGGCAGGTCAGTGTATAGCACCTCTAACAGCGCCATGTAGTGTCACATGTATTATTACAGGCAGGTCAGTGTATAGCGCCTCTAACAGCGCCATGTAGCGTCACATGTATTATTACAGGCAGGTCAGTGTATAGCGCCTCTAACAGCACCATGTAGTGCCACATGTATTATTACAGGCAGGTCAGTGTATAGCGCCTCTAACAGCGCCATGTAGCGTCACATGTATTATCACAGGCGGCTCAGTGTATAGCACCTCTAACAGCGTCATGTAGTGTCACATGTATTATTACAGGCAGGTCAGTGTATAGCGCCTCTAACAGCGCCATGTAGCGTCACATGTATTATCACAGGCGGCTCAGTGTATAGCACCTCTAACAGCGCCATGTAGCGTCACATGTATTATCACAGGCGGCTCAGTGTATAGCACCTCTAACAGCACCATGTAGTGTCACATGTATTATTACAGGCAGGTCAGTGTATAGCGCCTCTAACAGCGCCATGTAGCGTCACATGTATTATTACAGGCAGGTCAGTGTATAGCGCCTCTAACAGCGCCATGTAGCGTCACATGTATTATCACAGGCGGCTCAGTGTATAGCACCTCTAACAGCGTCATGTAGTGTCACATGTATTATTACAGGCAGGTCAGTGTATAGCGACTCTAACAGCGCCATGTAGCGTCACATGTATTATTACAGGCAGGTCAGTGTATAGCGCCTCTAACAGCGCCATGTAGCGTCACATGTATTATCACAGGCGGCTCAGTGTATAGCACCTCTAACAGCGTCATGTAGTGTCACATGTATTATTACAGGCAGGTCAGTGTATAGCGCCTCTAACAGCGCCATGTAGCGTCACATGTATTATTACAGGCAGGTCAGTGTATAGCGCCTCTAACAGCACCATGTAGCGTCACATGTATTATTACAGGCAGGTCAGTGTATAGCGCCTCTAACAGCGCCATGTAGCGTCACATGTATTATTACAGGCAGGTCAGTGTATAGCGACTCTAACAGCGCAATGTAGCGTCACATGTATTATTACAGGCAGGTCAGTGTATAGCGCCTCTAACAGCACCATGTAGTGCCACATGTATTATTACAGGCAGGTCAGTGTATAGCGCCTCTAACAGCGTCATGTAGCGTCACATGTATTATTACAGGCGGCTCAGTGTATAGCACCTCTAACAGCGCCATGTAGCGTCACATGTATTATTACAGGCAGGTCAGTGTATAGCACCTCTAACAGCGTCATGTAGTGTCACATGTATTATTACAGGCAGCTCAGTGTATAGCACCTCTAACAGCGCCATGTAGCGTCACATGTATTATTACAGGCACCTCTAACAGCGTCATGTAGTGTCACATGTATTATTACAGGCAGCTCAGTGTATAGCACCTCTAACAGCGCCATGTAGCGTCACATGTATTATTACAGGCAGCTCAGTGTATAGCACCTCTAACAGCGCCATGTAGCGTCACATGTATTATTACAGGCAGGTCAGTGTATAGCACCTCTAACAGCGTCATGTAGTGTCACATGTATTATTACAGGCAGGTCAGTGTATAGCGCCTCTAACAGCACCATGTAGTGCCACATGTATTATTACAGGCAGGTCAGTGTATAGCACCTCTAACAGCGTCATGTAGTGTCACATGTATTATTACAGGCAGCTCAGTGTATAGCACCTCTAACAGCGCCATGTAGCGTCACATGTATTATTACAGGCAGCTCAGTGTATAGCACCTCTAACAGCGCCATGTAGCGTCACATGTATTATTACAGGCAGGTCAGTGTATAGCACCTCTAACAGCGTCATGTAGTGTCACATGTATTATTACAGGCAGGTCAGTGTATAGCGCCTCTAACAGCACCATGTAGTGCCACATGTATTATTACAGGCAGGTCAGTGTATAGCGCCTCTAACAGCGTCATGTAGCGTCACATGTATTATTACAGGCGGCTCAGTGTATAGCACCTCTAACAGCGCCATGTAGCGTCACATGTATTATTACAGGCAGGTCAGTGTATAGCACCTCTAACAGCGTCATGTAGTGTCACATGTATTATTACAGGCAGCTCAGTGTATAGCACCTCTAACAGCGCCATGTAGCGTCACATGTATTATTACAGGCAGGTCAGTGTATAGCACCTCTAACAGCGTCATGTAGTGTCACATGTATTATTACAGGCAGCTCAGTGTATAGCACCTCTAACAGCGTCATGTAGTGTCACATGTATTATTACAGGCAGGTCAGTGTATAGCACCTCTAACAGCGCCATGTAGCGTCACATGTATTATTACAGGCAGGTCAGTGTATAGCACCTCTAACAGCGTCATGTAGCGTCACATGTATTATTACAGGCGGCTCAGTGTATAGCACCTCTAACAGCGCCATGTAGCGTCACATGTATTATTACAGGCAGGTCAGTGTATAGCACCTCTAACAGCGTCATGTAGTGTCACATGTATTATTACAGGCAGCTCAGTGTATAGCACCTCTAACAGCGCCATGTAGCGTCACATGTATTATTACAGGCAGGTCAGTGTATAGCACCTCTAACAGCGTCATGTAGTGTCACATGTATTATTACAGGCAGCTCAGTGTATAGCACCTCTAACAGCGCCATGTAGCGTCACATGTATTATTACAGGCAGCTCAGTGTATAGCACCTCTAACAGCGCCATGTAGCGTCACATGTATTATTACAGGCAGGTCAGTGTATAGCACCTCTAACAGCGTCATGTAGTGTCACATGTATTATTACAGGCAGGTTAGTGTATAGCACCTCTAACAGCGTCATGTAGCGTCACATGTATTATTACAGGCAGGTCAGTGTATAGCGCCTCTAACAGCGTCATGTAGCGTCACATGTATTATTACAGGCAGCTCAGTGTATAACACCTCTAACAGCGTCATGTAGCGTCACATGTATTATTACAGGCAGGTCAGTGTATAGCACCTCTAACAGCGTCATGTAGCGTCACATGTATTATTACAGGAGGCTCAGTGTATAGCACCTCTAACAGCGCCATGTAGCGTCACATGTATTATTACAGGCAGGTCAGTGTATAGTGCCTTTAACAGCGTCATGTAGCGTCACATGTATTATTACAGGCAGCTCAGTGTATAACACCTCTAACAGCGTCATGTAGCGTCACATGTATTATTACAGGCAGGTCAGTGTATAGCGCCTCTAACAGCGCCATGTAGCGTCACATGTATTATTACAGGCAGGTCAGTGTATAGCGCCTCTAACAGCGCCATGTAGCGTCACATGTATTATCACAGGCGGCTCAGTGTATAGCACCTCTAACAGCGTCATGTAGTGTCACATGTATTATTACAGGCAGGTCAGTGTATAGCGCCTCTAACAGCGCCATGTAGCGTCACATGTATTATTACAGGCAGGTCAGTGTATAGCGCCTCTAACAGCGCCATGTAGCGTCACATGTATTATTACAGGCAGGTCAGTGTATAGCGCCTCTAACAGCGCCATGTAGCGTCACATGTATTATCACAGGCGGCTCAGTGTATAGCACCTCTAACAGCGTCATGTAGTGTCACATGTATTATTACAGGCAGGTCAGTGTATAGCGCCTCTAACAGCGCCATGTAGCGTCACATGTATTATTACAGGCGGCTCAGTGTATAGCGCCTCTAACAGCGCCATGTAGCGTCACATGTATTATTACAGGCTGCTCAGTGTATAGCGCCTCTAACAGCGCCATGTAGCGTCACATGTATTATTACAGGCAGGTCAGTGTATAGCGCCTCTAACAGCGCCATGTAGCGTCACATGTATTATTACAGGCGGCTCAGTGTATAGCACCGGCGCTCTAGCTTCCAGAGCCTGGTATTACCTGTCGCCCTCCTATACATTTCAATGGACGTTCATTTTCTTCTTTTTAAACAGGGTTTTTGCGTTTAGTTGTTTCTCTCAAATCATTGCGTAACCTCTCCTGGCCTAGAAAAACTTTTTAGATTTTTTATATTTTTATGCAGAATTGTCATTACAGGTCCGGCACTAAAGTGTTAATGTCACAGTGTTATAACAATGTCATTCCATGTGTTTTCGCTTTGTTACAGGTGGATATGCATTAAAAAACAGACTTTAATCACTCAGCGTCCGGCGCTCTATGCTACAGCGCCCAGATCCAATGCGCCGACGCTGTGTGTGTGTTTTTTTGTTTTATATATGGTGTTGGGCGCGGAGTGCCGGACGCACTGAGCTGGCGCTACCTCTCGCTCCCGGCAGTGCTGTACTGGTGTTAGAGCGCCCAACATACATCACATTCATCAATGCCGGACAGGTTACTACAGCGACTGAGGCGCTCTGTTACAGCGCCCGATACCCGCTTACAGCGTAAGCTTACTGTACAGACGCTCATCTGCCGATACCTGGTGCTAGTAATGAATCAGCCTCCACATCTATTTTGCTCCACATTTCCTCCGCACTCCTTTTTTCTCACGCTCTCTTTCTTTCACATGATGTCATGCTCCTCTTACCATTTCCTGTATTCCTCTTTTCGCTCTTTCTCTTCTTCCATCTCTCCATTCGTTTGTGATGTGTGTGTTTGGGAGCAGGGGCAGACTGGCCATAGGGAGACCTGGGACAATGCCCGGTGGGCTGCACTGCTTTGGGGCAAGTTAGGCTGTTGCTTTAAACACCCACATTCAATCCCTTCCCTCTCACAGGCTGATTCATTACTAACGCCAGGTAGCGACAGATGAGTGTCTGTAGCGCGGATTTCAGAGCGTAGTAGTCGCTGTGCTAGGCCATGAATCATTGTTTCAGAGCGCCTCAGTCGCTGGCCGGCATTGATGAATATGATATGTGAATGGCTATACTACGCTGTATGTGAGTGAACTGTAACGCCAGCTCAGTGCGACTGACTCACACCACATTCATCAAAAAAACTGCCTCAAACAGCGCCGACGCTCAAAATCATGTAGTTGTAGCCCATAGCGCCAAAGGCTGTGTGATTAAAGTCTGATTTTGAACATGTATCCACTAGTAACAAAGCGCAAACATATGGAATGACATTGTTACATTGTAACATGAACACTTTAATACCAGACATGTAAGGACAATTCTGCATGAAAATATTAATACAAAAAGTTTTAAAAAATGTCATTTTCTTGCCCAGAATACATCAGAAGGTTTGTGTTGTTTTTTGGGAAAAAAAAAATTGGGATCAGGAAAGGGATTTAAGGATCATCCATAGAAATGTATGGGAGAGCGCCAGGTAGCGTCAGGTAAGACGTGGCATTCTGCAAGGCCGGCGCTGTACACTGAGCCTGGGATAATGATGAATCGGACGCTACATGGCGTTGTTCTAGTCGCTCACCACATTTGGCTTCATAAATGTGTAATTGCTGCCGTGTCCGGCGTTCACCTGACGCTACCTGACGCTACCTGGCGCTACTTGACGCTACCTGGCGCTAGAGCTACATGAATAAGGCCCTAAGTCTCCCTCTCAGCCCCACTGTACCCACAAGCCAGGAACCCAAGCCCCCCAATGCTATCGCCCCAGCATCATAATTGGGGGCCTCAGCAGGGATGTGTGGGGCCGGCCAGGGGCTGGTAAAATCCAGGGCTGGTTTATGGCCCCGTTTGGGGGGCGCGGTCCAGAATTCTGGCACAGGTCGGGATGTGCTGTGATGATGCTACATACAGACATTGCACAATACACAAGTGACCACTAGGGGGCAATACCGGGCCATTGGATGCTATATCCCCAGCTGTAGTGATTCCTGTGCTGCATATTGCGAAGCCATAAATATGTGGACAAACCTTTTAAAGCGGAATAATCCCCAGGGCGGGTGGCCGGCCCTGGAATGCCAGCCACTGACCACCCCCCTGGGTTTCACCCAGTTCTGGGGTCCAATTCAGGATGCCTCACTGTGTGAAACCCCCAGATTACCTCCCCCCAGACCAACCGCCCACTCAGCCAATCAGAGCTGTGTGCCGCGCCTATGTCATTTGGCAAACGGCTCTGATTGCTTACAATGGGAGCAAGAGAGGCCGCATCCCCTGCATCCATTGATTGCTTACAATGGGAGCAAGAGAGGCCGCATCCCCTGCATCCATTGGTTGTTTACAATGGGAGCAAGAGAAGCCGCATCCCCTGCATCCATTGGTTGTTTACAATGGGAGCAAGAGAAGCCGCATCCCCTGCATCCATTGATTGCTTACAATGGGAGCAAGAGAGGCCGCGTCCCCTGCATCCATTGGTTGTTTACAATGGGAGCAAGAGAGGCCGCATCCCCTGCATCCATTGGTTGTTTACAATGGGAGCAAGAGAAGCCGCATCCCCTGCATCCATTGGTTGTTTACAATGGGAGCAAGAGAAGCCGCATCCCCTGCATCCATTGATTGCTTACAATGGGAGCAAGAGAGGCCGCGTCCCCTGCATCCATTGGTTGTTTACAATGGGAGCAAGAGAAGCCGCATCCCCTGCATCCATTGGTTGTTTACAATGGGAGCAAGAGAAGCCGCATCCCCTGCATCCATTGGTTGTTTACAATGGGAGCAAGAGAAGCCGCATCCCCTGCATCCATTGGTTGTTTACAATGGGAGCAAGAGAAGCCGCATCCCCTGCATCCATTGATTGCTTACAATGGGAGCAAGAGAGGCCGCGTCCCCTGCATCCATTGGTTGTTTACAATGGGAGCAAGAGAAGCCGCATCCCCTGCATCCATTGGTTGTTTACAATGGGAGCAAGAGAAGCCGCATCCCCTGCATCCATTGGTTGTTTACAATGGGAGCAAGAGAAGCCGCATCCCCTGCATCCATTGGTTGTTTACAATGGGAGCAAGAGAGGCCGCGTCCCCTGCATCCATTGATTGCTTACAATGGGAGCAAGAGAGGCCGCATCCCCTGCATCCATTGGTTGTTTACAATGGGAGCAAGAGAAGCCGCATCCCCTGCATCCATTGGTTGTTTACAATGGGAGCAAGAGAAGCCGCATCCCCTGCATCCATTGGTTGTTTACAATGGGAGCAAGAGAGGCCGCGTCCCCTGCATCCATTGTTCATTTACAATAGGGAGCAAGAGAGGCCGCATCCCCTGCATCCATTGTTCATTTACAATAGGGAGCAAGAGAAGCCGCATCCCCTGCATCCATTGGTTGTTTACAATGGGAAGCAAGAGAAGCCACATCCCCTGCATCCATTGGTTGTTTACAATGGGAAGCAAGAGAGGCCGCATCCCCTGCATCCATTGTTCATTTACAATAGGGAGCAAGAGAAGCCGCATCCCCTGCATCCATTGGTTCTTTACAATGGGAAGCAAGAGAGGCGTGTGTTCCTGCCCCAGGACATTCAGATAGGGGGATGCACCACTGGGGACGCGGTCACTTGCGCACTCAATTGAACCTATCAGAGCCATTTTACAAATGACACAGTCATGGCAAACCTCTCTGCAAATTCTCTCCATCTTTAGCTCCTTTCTACATTTCTTCTATTCCCTCTTTTTCACATTCCCTCCATCATATTTGCACATGTTATCGCTCTCCCTCTTTTTTCCATACCTCCCTCCGTTCTTCACATTCCTTCTATCTTTGGGGGTTATTAATGAAGGGATAGCGGCAGGCAGCGCCTCAGGGGGCCGGCAGCGTCTGGTGAACACCGGGCGCTGTACGCAAAACTACATTTATAAAAGCGATTTTGGAAGAGGTAATTTTTGGGGGGAATTCTGGGGGGGGTTCACATAGAGGGGCATCCCAATTTGGTATACCCCAGTGGCACGGAACAAAATCCAGGATAGTCAAATTGCCGCCGTGTTTTGAGTGATTTTTATGGTGAGTCCTCCCATAGACAGGGTGAGTATTTGGCCTGATATTAGGCTTCCAATCATTTATGAACGGATGGGGTATAGCCAGGGGGAGGTAAGTATGCGGACCTGCACTCCGTGTAAGGAAAGACAAGGAGGAGACAATATAAAGGTCACAGACATTTTTATTAAATAGAAAAGAAATAAAGAAGAAACATTCATAAATATTATAAAACACAGTCACTGAGTTCCGGCTCTAATATTTACTGCTGGAGTCTTATGTACGATACGAGTACAGTGCTCAGACCAGCCCCCTCGTTACAGGCAACCAATCAGGGACCCGTGCAGGACACACCCCTTCCAATTTAATTGTACAATCCCTATACAATCATACCACAACGCTGCAGTGTACCGGCCCCCTTGTTACAGGTGACCAATCAGGAGACCTGTGCAGGCCACACCCCTTCCAATCTGATTGTACGATCCCTATACAATCATACCACAATGCTGCAGTGTACCGGCCCCCTTGTTACAGGCGACCAATCAGGAGACCCGTGCAGGCCACACCCCTTCCAATCTGATTGTACGATCCCTATACAATCCCTATCCCAACTGTCCCTGATTTAGAGAGACTGTCCCTCTGTCCCTCGCTGTTCTCCTTTGTGCAGCAATAAATGATTAATTTGCCTATTCAAAGTTTTTCTATTGTTGTAACTGTTACATCGTATCTCCTATCCATCAATCAATGAGGGGGTGTGGCTTAATTAAACAATTGTCCCTCTTTCCCCCCATGAAAAGTTGGTAGGTATGCTTTTCCCAGATTCCCTATGTGTACAGTGATGGCCGATCACCTTCTATTGTTACATCTCTAGTATGGGCATTGCCTTTCCCAGGTTCCCTATGTGTACAGTGATGGCCGATCACCTTCTATTGTTACATCTCTAGTATGGGCATTGCCTTTCCCAGATTCCCTATGTGTGCAGTGATGGCCGATCACCTTCTATTGTTACATCTCTAGTATGGGCATTGCCTTTCCCAGATTCCCTATGTGTACAGTGATGGACGTTCACCTTCTATTGTTACATCTCTAGTATGGGCATTGCCTTTCCCAGGTTCCATATGTGTACAGTGATGACTGATCACCTTCTATTGTTACATCTCTAGTATGGGCATTGCCTTTCCCAGATTCCCGATGTGTACAGTGATGGCCGATCACCTTCTATTGTTACATCTCTAGTATGGGCATTGCCTTTCACAGATTCCCTATGTGTACAGTAATGGCCGGCCAATCCCTCTGCTATTGTTACATCTCTAGGACGAGCAGTTGTGCATTATTGAATGCAAAATGCCATAACAAGATACAAATACTGGCAATGGACAATGAAGGTAACACTGTGTGTATAGAGGAAGCAGCATCCCGGGGTGCATGAGCCCGCCTCCGCAGAGCTCCGCCTCCAGGGATCCGCTGGATATATGAGCATAGGTCAGATGCATGAGCCCGCCTCCGCAGAGCTCCGCCTCCAGGGATCCGCTGGATATATGAGCATAGGTCAGATGCATGAGCCCGCCTCCGCAGAGCTCCGCCTCCAGGGATCCGCTGGATATATGAGCATAGGTCAGATGCATGAGCCCGCCTCCGCAGAGCTCCGCCTCCAGGGATCCACTGAATATATGAGGATACGTCAGGACTTGGCCAGGTCACCAATAGGAGGTGAGACCCCCGACCAGGGAGGAGGACAGACAAGGTAATGGGGAGCCTGATAACATTCCATGAGGTTTCAGGCAGACCTAAAGCTAGAAGAGGCGGGCTACTGTACTCCACCCACCCACCTCGCTGGGCATCCCATTGTGGGATGCTCATCTGATTTTAAAGTGGACCAAAACCCACGCCCGTCAGGCTGGGAATCTATAAGATTCACAGGCTGATTGATTCCCTCCCCCCCGGGGCATCCGAAATCGGGAAGCCCCGCTGTGTGAAACCCCCCAGGTCACCCCATACACTTACCTTGGTTTCTGGTCCAACGGCGCATGCGCGAGCTGCGGCTGCATCCCTGCTATCCCCCTCAGTTGTGTGGGCATGCTTCCTGTTAGAGGCAAATGGGGGATGCGGGCACCAGCGCGCTCGGAGCCTTAGACTAAGGCTTCGATGATGTGATGTCAGCGGCTCCGAGCGTGCTGATTGGATGAGGGGCCGCACATGTGCTGTAGGAGCGTGGTGCGGTGACTTTTTTACGGAAATCTGGGGGGTTTCACACAGCGGGGCATCCCGATCGGGGTGCCCTGGGGAAGTGGACCAAAACCCAGGATAGTCAAAATCCTAGGTTTTGGTCTACTTTAAGGGAAGTTTCGGGCTAAGCCAAATTGGCCCCTGGGGTAGTCTTTCACCTGGAGACTTTAAAACTCTAGGGCTAGAGGTCAAGGGTTTTGGTTCACTTTAAAGTGTACCAAAACCAGACCTAGAATCTCTAAATACCCGCCGCTGGGACACCACGATTTAGCATATCCCGCAGTGTGAAAGCCCGCCACTGTGCATGTGACGATGGTATGTCTGGCATCTTCCTAGATCTGTGTGCGCCCCAATGGTCCTAGGCTTTAGAGTCGTCGAAAACGGGTTTTGGCCTTCAAACCCCAAAAAACTCCAGGCATCCAGAGGGGTGAGTAGTAGTGCCCTATTTTGGGGCATTTTTAGAGGTTGAGCATCTCAAAAGCTGGGGGAGGGGGGTGGAGCAGCCACAAGGTCTACGCCAAGGTTTGTGGTTGGAGGTCTTCTTTAATATATTTATAGTGTTGCCTTTATTCCTTATCAGTGACGCAAAGCTTAAAGGGGCAGTGAATTGATTGAGGTAAGATTGTGGGCGATCTGGGGATTTCATACACAGGGCATCCCGAATCAGGATTCCCCTGGAGATTTCACCTAGCATTGGAGAATTGAGGGATTTGGCCCTCTTTAATTGTCCCTTTTTCTTTTGTTGCTTTTGTTAATTGTCCCCTTAAAGTGGACCAAAACCCAGGATTTTGACTATCCTGGGTTTTGGCCTTTGCCTCCAGGACAGGCCTTTGCCTTCAGGATGCCCCGCTGTGTGAAACCCCCAAGGTCGCCAAAATAAATTCACTTCTTCCCAGTCCTACGGTGCATGCGCGGGCGTGCGTCCAATCAGCACGCTCGGAGCCACTCACGTCACCTTCGTCTAAGGCGAGTGGCTCCGACGGCTGCATCCCCCATTACCCTTTAACAGGGAGGGTGCCTGTGCCGGCCATTCACAAATGCCTGGTGCGGACATGCGCCCTGCTACAGGGATTGGGGGGATGTGTCCGTGGCTCGTGTATGCACCGTTGGACCGGAAAAAAGGTAAGTGTAAGGGGCAACCTGGGGGGTTTCACACAGCGGGGCATCCAGATTTTGGATGCCTTGGGGGGAGGATATCAATCGGTCCATGAATCTTCTAGATTTCCAGGCCGATCAACATGGGTTTTGTTCCACTTTAAAGTGGACTCAAATGCTCCTTACCCCACCTTTGGACATCCAGATTTTTGTTGATTTTGCACCAATTAATGCAGCATAATACTCACCCTTCTGCTTCCCGCTGCGCCGGGGGGCACATGTGACAGCTGGAGGCCAATAGGGTTGTGCACATAGCCATTCATGTCACTTGGCTGCTAGCTGTCTTGAAGGTCACATGGCACAAGTATGGGTTAAGGGTGAGCATTAGAGCCATATTTTGGGCATTTCTAGGGGGCTAATTAGAGGATGGGCTTCCCAAATGCCTGGGTTTGGGTAGGGGATGCAGCAGCCACAATGTCCACAGCAAGGTTTGTGGCTGGAGGTCTCCTTATATATATATTAATATATATATATATATATAATGCTGAACTAAAACAAACAGTGAATATATTACACCTCCTTATCAGTGACACAAAGCTTAAAGGGGCAGTGCAGGCAATGGCAATAATAAGGCAGCATGGAGCTCACCTGAAGCCTTATTATCGCCATAGAATAATAATTTTCCTGTAGCAGAATAAAGCCTTGGGCATCCAATCCGTGAGACCCGCCGGGGCCGCTGATGGACCTTCAGGAGAACTTACGATGAAACGTGATTGGACGGTTCCGGTCTCTCTCCCGGGAGGTTATTGGAGGCTGGAATTTTTTTGGGGGGGAGGGGGGGAAATGTTTTTGATCCCTTTACAAAACAAGTTGAAATCCAGAAGACTCACAGACAGAATGTAACAACACAATTTTCCAGCTATGGAGGTCGGCGCACCTCCGCCGGGCACGCACCGCACAGCTCATGGCCGGTGCTTCGGTGACCCCACCCCGACTACGCCCCCACTGAGTCTTCTCCGCCGTTTATCCTGTTCGCTACAAAAACTCTTCAAAGTGTCTTTTTATACTAATGGTGGTGTGTGTTGTGGTTACAGCTGCTGCGGAATCCCGTGCTCTTTGGATCCTGAAAAACAAAAGATTGATATTGTTTAATGTACGATCTTGTGTCTGAGGCTTTATTTATTATGTTATTTATTATTGTATTCATTATGTTATTTATTATGTTATTTATTATTTTATTCATTATTTTATTCCTTATTTTATTTATTATGTTATTTATTATGTTATTTATTATGTTATTTATTATGTTATTTATTATGTTATTTATTATGTTATTTATTATGTTATTTATTATTTTTTTCATTATGTTATTCATTATTTTATTTATTATTTTATTTATAATTTTATTCCATATTTTATTTATTATGTTATTTATTATTTTTTTCATTATGTTATTCATTATTTTATTTATTTTGTTATTTATTATTTTATTTATAATTTTATTCATTATTTTATTCATTATGTTATTTATTATTTTATTTATTATGCTATTTTTATTTCTATATACAGGATAGTTTTCTGGCTAATTAATGTGGACCAAAACCCAGGATTTTGACTATCCTGGGTTTTGGTCCTTGCCCCCGGGTCACCCCAATCAGCGGCTGTGTGAAACCCCCTCAGGTCACCCAAATAACCTCACCTCTTTAGCGAGCTCGGAGCTGCTCCGGCCTTGTCGTCTAAGCCTTCATTAAAGGCCATGGATCCGTGCTGGTGGGCGCATCCCCCGCTACCCTCTAACAGGAAGCGTGCCCGTGCCGGCCATTCACAAATGCCTGACGCAGACACGCGTCTTGCTAGAGGGATGCGGCCGCTGCTCACGCATCTGCTGTTGGACCGGTTAAGAAGGTGAGTTTATGGGTGACCTGGGGGGTTTCACACAGCAGGGCATCCCAATTCTGGATGCCCCGAGGGGGAGGGAATCAATCAGCCCAGGAATCTTATAGATTCCTGAGCTGATCTCTGTGGGTTTTTGTCCACTTTAATATTCAGGAACCCCTCCTCCTATGGTAGCCTGTGCCCCACCCAAGATTTTGACTATCCAGGGTTTTGGTCCACTTTCTTGGGATGCCCAGCTGTGTGACCCCACCTGGATCAGCCTAAAAACTTACCCCTCCAGTGGACACGCCAGTGCACGCCATGCGGCCCCAGAAAGGTGAGTCAATACGGGTGTTCCCATACGGTGAGGCATACCGATTTGGGATGCCCAGCTGTGTAACCCCCACCCAGATCACCCTAAAAACATACCCTTCCACTGGACACAAGGTGCATACGCGGGCTCTCATCCAATCAGCGCTGCACGCCATGCATAACAGTACAGAGCATAAAGCTCTGCTTGTAAGAGAGCCCGGCATAGGGGAACATGGAGGATGGGGCCTATGAACATGGCATGAAAGCCCGGAAAGGCGAGTGATTGTGGGCGTTCCCATGCGGTGGGGTAAACTGATTTGGGTTGCCCAGCTGTGTGATCCTTACCCGGATCACCCTAAAAGCGTACCCTTCCGTTGGACATAAGGCGCATGCACGGGCTCTTATCCAATCAGCACTGCATGCCATGCATATTAATACGGGGCATAACGCTCGGCATAGGGAAACAGGGAGGCAGAGGATGGGGCCTATGAACATGGCATGGGAGCCCCAGAAAGGTGCGTTATTATGGCTGTTCCCATACGGTGGGGCATACCGATACACATAGCCTTCCGTTGTGCATAAGGCGCATGCGCGGGCTCTTAGCCAATCAGCGCTGAACGCCATGCATATTAATACAGGGCCTAAAGCTCTGCTTGTAAGATAGCCCGGCAGAGGATGCGGCCTATGAACATGGCATGGGAGCCCGGAAAGGTAAGTCAATGCAGGGCTTTATCGGCCAGTCCTGTACTCCTTTAGGTGTTTTAAACGGGCCAAAACCCCGGGCGGCCAACCCTGGAGTCTATAAGACTCCATGGTCAACTGATGGATAGCGATGTGGAATTCCCCGCTGTGGAACCCCCCCCTCCCCGGGTTGCTGCTAAACGCACCTTTCCCTGGCTTCCATGGCGTTGTAAAGAATGCAATCCCGGAATCTGTGGGCTGAGGCGCGCTCCCTTTTGCTGGTCTCTTTGTCTAAACAGAACCGTATTGCTGTTTTTATGTCCAATTTGGGGGGTTCTAATAGTGGAACAAAACCTGGGATTTTCACTGTGCCCCAGGGGCATCCAGAATTGGGATCACACCCCCTATAACGCCCTGCAAAACTCACTTCCTCCAGTTCCAATGGCGCATACGCGAGTTCTCATCCAATCATTTGTCGTGACTATGGGGGTTATTTAAGAAGGGATAGCGCCAGGTAGCGCCTCGTAGCGGCAGGCAGTGTCTGGTGAACGCCGGGCGCTGTACTCAAAACCACATTTATGAAAGCGAATCTGGTGAGCGACTCTAACAGCGCCATGTAGCGTCACATGTATTATTACAGGCAGATCAGTGTATAGCACCTCTAACAGCGTCATGTAGCGTCACATGTATTATTACAGGCGGGTCAGTGTATAGCACCTCTAACAGCGTCATGTAGCGTCACATGTATTATTACAGGCGGCTCAGTGTATAGCGCCTCTAACAGCGTCATGTAGCGTCACATGTATTATTACAGGCGGCTCAGTGTATAGCACCTCTAACAGCGCCATTTAGTGTCACATGTATTATTACAGGCAGGTCAGCGTATAGCGCCTCTAACAGAGTCATGTAGCGTCACAAGTATTATTACAGGCGGCTCAGTGTATAGCGCCTCTAACAGCGTCATGTAGTGTCACATGTATTATTACAGGCAGGTCAGTGTATAGCGCCTCTAACAGCGCCATGTAGGGTCACATGTATTATTACAGGCAGCTCAGTGTATAGCGCCTCTAACAGCGTCATGTAGCGTCACATGTATTATTACAGGCAGGTCAGTGTATAGCGCCTCTAACAGCGTCATGTAGTGTCACATGTATTATTACAGGCAGGTCAGTGTATAGCGCCTCTAACAGCGCCATGTAGTGTCACATGTATTATTACAGGCAGGTCAGTGTATAGCGCCTCTAACAGCGCCATGTAGGGTCACATGTATTATTACAGGCAGGTCAGTGTATAGCGCCTCTAACAGCGTCATGTAGTGTCACATGTATTATTACAGGCAGGTCAGTGTATAGCGCCTCTAACAGCGCCATGTAGCGTCACATGTATTATTACAGGCAGGTCAGTGTATAGCGCCTCTAACAGCGTCATGTAGCGTCACATGTATTATTACAGGCAGGTCAGTGTATAGCGCCTCTAACAGCGTCATGTAGCGTCACATGTATTATTACAGGCGGCTCAGTGTATAGCACCTCTAACAGCGTCATGTAGCGTCACATGTATTATTACAGGCGGCTCAGTGTATAGCGCCTCTAACAGCGTCATGTAATGTCACATGTATTATTACAGGCAGGTCAGTGTATAGCGCCTCTAACAGCGTCATGTAGCGTCACATGTATTATTACAGGCAGGTCAGTGTATAGCGCCTCTAACAGCGTCATGTAGCGTCACATGTATTATTACAGGCGGCTCAGTGTATAGCACCTCTAACAGCGCCATGTAGCGTCACATGTATTATTACAGGCGGCTCAGTGTATAGCGCCTCTAACAGCGTCATGTAATGTCACATGTATTATTACAGGCAGGTCAGTGTATAGCGCCTCTAACAGCGCCATGTAGCGTCACATGTATTATTACAGGCAGGTCAGTGTATAGCGCCTCTAACAGCGTCATGTAGTGTCACATGTATTATTACAGGCAGGTCAGTGTATAGCACCTCTAACAGAGCCATGTAGCGTCACATGTATTATTACAGGCAGGTCAGTGTATAGCGCCTCTAACAGCGCCATGTAGCGTCACATGTATTATTACAGGCAGGTCAGTGTATAGCGCCTCTAACAGCGCCATGTAGCGTCACATGTATTATTACAGGCAGGTCAGTGTATAGCGCCTCTAACAGCGCCATGTAGTGTCACATGTATTATTACAGGCAGGTCAGTGTATAGCACCTCTAACAGCGCCATGTAGTGTCACATGTATTATTACAGGCAGCTCAGTGTATAGCACCTCTAACAGCGTCATGTAGCGTCACATGTATTATTACAGGCAGGTCAGTGTATAGCGCCTCTAACAGCGTCATGTAGTGTCACATGTATTATTACAGGCAGCTCAGTGTATAGCACCTCTAACAGCGTCATGTAGCGTCACATGTATTATTACAGGCAGGTCAGTGTATAGCGCCTCTAACAGCGTCATGTAGCGTCACATGTATTATTACAGGCAGGTCAGTGTATAGCGCCTCTAACAGCGTCATGTAGTGTCACATGTATTATTACAGGCAGGTCAGTGTATAGCGCCTCTAACAGCGTCATGTAGTGTCACATGTATTATTACAGGCAGGTCAGTGTATAGCGCCTCTAACAGCGTCATGTAGCGTCACATGTATTATTACAGGCAGGTCAGTGTATAGCGCCTCTAACAGCGCCATGTAGCGTCACATGTATTATTACAGGCAGGTCAGTGTATAGCGCCTCTAACAGCGTCATGTAGCGTCACATGTATTATCACAGGCGGCTCAGTGTATAGCGCCGGCGCTCTAGCTTCCAGAGCCAGGTATTACTTTTCACTCAGTGTCGCTCTCCCATACATTTCAATGGCCGTTCATTTGCTTGTGTTTAAACAGCGTGTTTGACATTTATTTATTTTTTGCACAAATCATTGTGTGACGTCTCCTGGCTGCAAACAAACAATTTTAAAAACTTTTTAGATTTTTTATATTTTTATGCAGAATGTCATTACAGGTCCGGCACTAATGTGTTATCACAGTGTTACAACAATGTCATTCCATGTGTTTTCGCTTTGTTACAGGTGGATATGTGTCCAAAAACAGACTTTAATCCCACAGTGCCTGGCGCTCTATGCTACAGCGCCCAGATCCAGAGCGCCCATGCTGTGTGTGTGTGTCCTTTTTTTGATAAGTATGGTGTGGAGCGTCGGTCGGCACTGAGCTGGCGCTATCTTTCGCTCGCTGCAGTGCTGTACTGGTGTTAGAGCGCCCAACATACAGGTTACTACAGCGACTGAGGCGCTCTGTTACAGCGCCCCATACCCACTTACAGTGTATGCTAGTGACAGTGTATTACAGTGTAATACAGACGCTCATCTGCCGATACCTTGCGCTAGTAATGCATCAGCCTCTATGTCATTCAGCAAGCTGCTCTGATGGTCTTCAATGGGGAGTGAGGGTCCCTTCAAATCAGAGGCACTTGGGAGATATGATTAAAGTGGACCAACACCGAGAGGTGATCGGCCCGGAAATCTATAAGATTCCCGGGCCGATCACCTCCCACCCCGCGGGACATCCGAGATCGGGATGTCCCGCGGGGTGAAACCCCCCCAGACACCCCAAATCGCTTACCGCCGCCGCCTCCCTCGCGCCCCTGTAGGCGTGCGCGCGCCCGCGCTGGCCGTCTGCGAATGGCCGTAGGGGGCGCGCGCGCGCCGAAAGTGACGCGAGGGAGGCGGCGGCGGCGGCAGCCGCTTGGACGTTCCTGATCCCCGCCTGGACGTTGGCGGGGATTGGACCGTCCAGTCACGTGGGAGCGGGGACAGGTAAGATTTTGGGGCTTTCTGGGGGGTTTCACACAGCGGGGCACCCCCGATCGGGGTGCCCCGCCGAAGTGGACCAAAACCCAGGATAGTCAAAATCCTGGGTGTTGGTCCACTTTAAAGACTAGAGAGGCTCTAATCATTACTGGCCCCTCCATTTATATGAAATCTTTGCCGGTCATTATGCTTTACAGTAATAGTGAAAGCTCTGTGTACCTACCTTGGGAGACTGTGCGGTCGGGTGGTCAGAGAGGATCATGCAAGAGAAAGGAGAAAAGGTTTGTGTGTTAGGAAGTTTGCAGACAGATTGTGGCCGACATGGAAATACAACAGAAGAGGAAAAAAAAAACCCAAATACAAGTGTGTGAGAGATGAGACAGTAACAAGGCGTCCATGCACGCTGCATTAAAAGCCATGAAAAGGTAAAAAAAGAATTTGAAAACATTTAAAGTGGACCAAAACCTATGTAAATTAGCCTCCGTTAAAGTGGAAAAAGGTAAGTAAACAGCTCACGACAATCACATCCCAGGCGTATAAAACCTTTACTTCAAACCCAGTATTTTGACTATCCTGGGTTTTGGTTCTTGCCCCCGGGGCCCCCCGATCGGGGATGCCCCACTGTGTGAAACCCCCCAGATCCCCCGAACAAACTCACCTCTTCCAGGTTCTAGAGTGCATGCGCGGCTGCTCGTCCAATCAGCGCACTCGGAGCGTGCTCGCGGCCGCATCCCCCGCTACCCTCTAGCAGGGAGCATGCCCGCGCTGGCCATTCACAAACGCCCTGCTGAAGGGATAGCGGGGATGCGGCCGCTGTTCACGCATGTGCAGTTGGACCGGAAACGAAGGTGAGTTTTCAGGCAAACTGGGGGGTTTCACACATCTCTGATCAAAGTGCCCCGGGGGAGCGAGTATGCCTGCAGGGTGGGTTTTGGTCCACTTTAAAGTGGGCCAAAACTCATGTAATTAAGCCCTCTTTAAAGTACACCAAATTTCATGTATATAAGCCCTTTTTTAAAGTGGACCAAGTATCACGTAATTTAGCCCTTTTGAGATTAGACCATGACACAGGTGGTCCCGCGGTACAGGTGCGGGAGGACAGCATATCAGGGCCGCTCGTCTAATCTAAGATGGCGGCCCATGGAGTCTCAGACTGCCTGCAAATAGGAAGTGTCTTCTGACTGCGCCACTCCGCATTCTGGGATTGTTAACCTTTTCCTGACCCCAGCTCTGCTCTGTCTGTGCAAAGCTATAACCCCACCCCCTGTACTTTAGACCCCTCTCCTCTCCTCAGTGTGTGATGCTACCGAGCCAAGATGGCGACGCCGTATCCTAGAGTGCTGAACAGAGTTGCAGCCCAGTGGTGGAAAGAATAATAAGTAAGTGATTAAAAAATGTAATTATATTAATTTTAGTTGCTGGGAATAGTTTCTTAAGGGTTTGAGCTTTTCATTAAATGATACTGAAGGTCCACTTTAACAGCAGCAAAAATACCGGCAGTTACCAGCAGGTTACTGAAAATACCGGCTGTGATGGTAAAATAACAGTAAGGTGGCAACCTTAGCCCCAATAGGCCATTACTTGGATGACTCCGACATAGGAGGGGATTCTTCTCTGTAAGAGCAGTGAGACTATGGAACTCGCTGCCAGAGAAGGTAGTAATGAAGAATACAGTAAAAACATTCACAAGTGGCCGGGATGCCTTCCTGGCATGTAATAACATTACCAGCTATGGCTACTAGACCACTGGAAGGAGATCTATAGTGGCCAGGATGCCCTCCTTGCATGTAATAACATTACCAGCTATGGCTACTAGTCCACTGGAAGGAGATCTATAGTGGCCGGGATACCCTCCTTGCATGTAATAACATTACCAGCTATGGCTACTAGACCACTGGAAGGAGATCTATAGTGTCCGGGATACCCTCCTTGCATGTAATAACATTACCAGCTATGGCTACTAGACCACTGGAAGGAGATCTATAGTGTCCGGGATGCCTTCCTGGCATGTAATAACATTACCAGCTATGGCTACTAGACCACTGGAAGGAGATATATAGTGTCCGGGATGCCTTCCTGGCATGTAATAACATTACCAGCTATGGCTACTAGACCACTGGAAGGAGATCTATAGTGTCCGGGATGCCTTCCTGGCATGTAATAACATTACCAGCTATGGCTACTAGACCACTGGAAGGAGATATATAGTGGCCGGGATGCCCTCCTTGCATGTAATAACATTACCGGCTATGGCTACTAGACCACTGGAAGGAGATCTATAGTGGCCAGGATACCCTCCTTGCATGTAATAACATTACCAGCTATGGCTACTAGTCCACTGGAAGGAGATCTATAGAGGCCGGGATGCCCTTCTGGCATGTAATAACATTACCAGCTATGGCTACTAGACCACTGGAAGGAGATCTATAGAGGCCGGGATGCCCTTCTGGCATGTAATAACATTACCAGCTATGGCTACTAGACCACTGGAAGGAGATCTATAGAGGCCGGGATGCCCTTCTGGCATGTAATAACATTACCAGCTATGGCTACTAGACCACTGGAAGGAGATCTATAGTGGCCGGGATGCCCTCCTTGCATGTAATAACATTACCAGCTATGGCTACTAGACCACTGGAAGGAGATCTATAGTGGCCGGGATGCCCTTCTGGCATGTAATAACATTACCAGCTATGGCTACTAGACCACTGGAAGGAGATCTATAGTGGCCAGGATGCCCTCCTGGCATGTAATAACATTACCAGCTATGGCTACTAGACCACTGGAAGGAGATATATAGTGGCCGGGATGCCCTCCTTGCATGTAATAACATTACCAGCTATGGCTACTAGACCACTGGAAGGAGATCTATAGTGTCCGGGATGCCTTCCTGGCATGTAATAACATTACCAGCTATGGCTACTAGACCACTGGAAGGAGATCTATAGTGGCCGGGATGCCCTCCTTGCATGTAATAACATTACCAGCTATGGCTACTAGACCACTGGAAGGAGATCTATAGTGGCCAGGATGCCCTCCTGGCATGTAATAACATTACCAGCTATGGCTACTAGACCACTGGAAGGAGATCTATAGTGGCCAGGATGCCTTCCTTGCATGTAATAACATTACCAGCTATGGCTACTAGACCACTGGAAGGAGATCTATAGTGGCCAGGATGCCCTCCTGGCATGTAATAACATTACCAGCTATGGCTACTAGACCACTGGAAGGAGATATATAGTGGCCGGGATGCCCTCCTTGCATGTAATAACATTACCAGCTATGGCTACTAGACCACTGGAAGGAGATCTATAGTGTCCGGGATGCCCTCCTTGCATGTAATAACATTACCAGCTATGGCTACTAGACCACTGGAAGGAGATCTATAGTGGCCGGGATGCCCTCCTTGCATGTAATAACATTACCAGCTATGGCTACTAGACCACTGGAAGGAGATCTATAGTGGCCAGGATGCCCTCCTGGCATGTAATAACATTACCAGCTATGGCTACTAGACCACTGGAAGGAGATCTATAGTGGCCAGGATGCCTTCCTTGCATGTAATAACATTACCAGCTATGGCTACTAGACCACTGGAAGGAGATAAACAGGCTGAACTGGATGGACTAAAGTCTTTATTCAGCCGCACATACTATGTTACTCTTGTACCGCGCTACAGAGCTGCAAGCATCTCTTTATGACAACATGTGTAATCCCGCCTCCCGCGCCATTGCGGGCAATAAGCAGATGACGGCAGCCGGGTACACCAGAGGCTCATTAAGTGACAAATCTCTGCCTAGAAAGCTGCAGGCAGCCGGAGGCCCGGGGCTCTGGGGAGGCCATTCAGCCCTTTGCCCAGGGGCCCCGTGCGGAGGGGGCAGCGCACAGCGCGTCTCTGGTGGGCTCTGGATATTTACAGACGGAACAAAAGGGGCCTCGTGGGGGGGAAACAGAGGAAAGTGGGTTAGCGGAGCCGCCATCGCCGCCTCCAGCGAACACGTCTATGTGTGTCACATACACAGAAAGCCTGAGGCTGTCCCAGGAGCTGAAGGGTTAATACAATATGTGTGTTATGCGGCTTCTCCCCGATGAGCTGGAGAAAAATAGCAGAGAATGGAGTCCAGCCTTCCCCCGCTTAAACCGGACCTTCAGCGTCATTTAATAAAAAGCCCAAAACCCTTAAAAAACTATTCCCCAGCATCTAAAATTAATATATTTAATGTTTTTAGTCACTTTTTATTCTTTCCCTCACTGGCCTGCAACTCTGCTCTGCGCTCTAGGATACGGGCGCCGCCATCTTGGCTCAGTAGCATCACATACTGAGGAGAGGAGAGGGGTCAAAAGTGCAGGAGAGCGGGGTTATAGCTGTGCTTTGCACAAACAGAGCAGAGCTGGGGTCAGGAAAAGGACAGCAATCCCAGAAGGCAGAGCGGCACAGTCAGAAGACACTTCCTGTTTGCAGCCAGCCTGATGCTCCATGATCTTGGATGTTTAAAGTCTCAGAAAATGCAATAGATGCAGGTAGGATGATTTTTAATGTGAGCAATCTGTATGTACAGGGTGGACCAAAACCCATGTAAATAAGCCCTTTTTAAAGTGAACCAAGTGTCATATAATTTAGCTCTGAATATAGAAACCCACCCTAAAGCGTTACAAACTAGGAGGGTTCACACAGGGGGACATCCCAATTTGGGAAAGAACCTGGAAAGTCTAATTCCTAGGTTTTGGTCCGCTTTAAAGTGTAGCCCTCCTTAAAGTGACTCTAAACTCTAAATTGGCCCTTTTTAAAGTGGACTAAAACCCACAGTAATCGTCTGGTAATCTATAAGATCCCCGGGGCATCCAAAATCGGGATGACCCGCTGTGTGGAACCCCCCAGGTCACCCCAAACACTCACCTTCTTTCCCGGTCCAATGGTGCATGTGTGAGCCGGGGCCACATCCCCGAAATCCCTTCAGCAAGGCGCGTGCCTGCGCCAGGTATTTGTGAATCTATGATTCCTGGGACGATTCCCTCCAATGGGGCATGCAAAATTGGGATGCCCCATTGTGTGAAACCCCCCATGTCGCCCATCAACTCCTTCTTTTCCGGTCCAACGGCGCATGCAAGAGCCGGGGCCGCATCCCCGCTATCCCTCTAGCAAGGAGCGTTCCCGCACCAGGCATTTGTCCCTGTTAGAGGGTTGCGGGGGATGCAGCCGCCAGTGCGCTCGGACCTGCTTGTGTTAGATGAGCTCCTGGACGAAGGGGCTCGAGCAGATCCAAGCGCACTGATTGGACGAGCGGCCGCGCATGCGTCGTAGGACTGGGAGGAGGTGAGTTTGTTTGGGTGATCTGGGGGGTTTCACACAGTGGGGCATCCCCGATCAGGTTGCCCCAGGGCCAAGGACCAAAACCCAGGATAGTCACAATCCGGGGTTTTGGTCCACTTTAAAGCGGAATAATACCTGGGATTTTACTATGCCGGTTTTGTTCTGTGCCCGACCGGCATCCCGTTTTGGGACGCCCCGCTGCTTAACCCCCCCCCCCCCCCCGCCCCAGACTGCCCATAACAACTTACCCCTTCTCTGCCCAACAGCACGTGCAGGGGCTCCCGTCCAATCAGAGGAGTTTTATCCAGCAAACGGCTTTCATTTGCTTCAATGAGGAGCGTTAGTGGGCACACCCCAAACTGGGATGCCCCCCGTGGCATGGAACAGAACCCGGGACAGTTAGTCTGTTAGTGTTTTGTTCTGCTTTAAACATAGAAACATAGCATGGTGACAGCAGAAAGAGACCATACGGTCCATCTAGTCTGCCCTTATGTATATACTGTATGTTCTCTGTATCTTATGTGTATACTGTATGTTCTCTGTATCTTATGTGTATACTGTATGTTCTCTGTATCTTATGTGTATACTGTATGTTCTCTGTATCTTATGTGTATAATGTATGTTCTCTGTATCTTATGTGTATACTGTATGTTCTCTGTATTTTATGTGTATACTGTATGTTCTCTGTATCTTATGTGTATACTGTATGTTCTCTGTATTTTATGTGTATACTGTATGTTCTCTGTATCTTATGTGTATACTGTATGTTCTCTGTATCTTATGTGTATACTGTATGTTCTCTGTATTTTATGTGTATACTGTATGTTCTCTGTATCTTATGTGTATACTGTATGTTCTCTGTATCTTATGTATATACTGTATGTTCTCTGTATTTTATGTGTATACTGTATGTTCTCTGTATCTTATGTATATACTGTATGTTCTCTGTATCTTATGTGTATACTGTATGTTCTCTGTATCTTATGTATATACTGTATGGTCTCTGTATCTTATGTATATACTGTATGTTCTCTGTATCTTATGTATATACTGTATGTTCTCTTTATCTTATGTATATACTGTATATTCTCTTTATCTTATGTGTATACTGTATGTTCTGTTTATCTTATGTGTATACTGTATGTTCTCTGTATCTTATGTGTATACTGTATGTTCTCTGTATCTTATGTATATACTGCATGATCTCTGTATCTTATGTGTATACTGTATGTTCTCTGTATCTTATGTATATACTGTATGTTCTCTTTATCTTATGTATATACTGTATATTCTCTTTATCTTATGTGTATACTGTATGTTCTATTTATCTTATGTGTATACTGTATGTTCTCTGTATCTTATGTGTATACTGTATGTTCTCTGTATCTTATGTGTATACTGTATGTTCTCTGTATCTTATGTATATACTGTATATTCTCTTTATCTTATGTGTATACTGTATGTTCTCTTTATCTTATGTGTATACTGTATGTTCTCTTTATCTTGTGTATATACTGTATGTTCTCTGTATCTTATGTATATACTGTATGTTCTCTGTATCTTATGTATATACTGTATGATCTCTGTATCTTATGTATATACTGTATGTTCTCTGTATCTTATGTGTATACTGTATGTTCTCTGTATTTTTTTTTTTTTGTTTCAATATTTTTATTTGAACAGGAAAAAGAGCGATACAGGCACGGCCGTCAGCGGCCCAGGAATAGTGCAAAAGCCATCCCACGCAGGGGAGGCCATTATAACGAAGCGTATAAGATTACAGCAATATATTGAAGTAGGAGCAAATTCTTTTTAACAGAACTGTAATATATATATAGCAGAATTGCCGCATCAGAATTTAATGTCAATAAACTATTAACTGGACAGCGTCTGTTTGCATTGATTCCTTTTTCTCGCCGCCTCCAAGGTCTGGGAAGCCATACCAGCAGACGCATTCGCTCTCCCGCCGCAACCCACCCCCCCCCGCCTCCCCGGCCCCCCGGGGCCGGGCCGCCCAGCGTTCGCAAGGCGCACCCACCCCGGGGCCCAGGAAGGCGGCGCAGGGCAGGCCGCCGCGCGAGCAGCGAAGAAGTCGTGAACAAAAGAAGAAAGGAACAGGGGAAGGAGAGGGAAAAAACACAACAACATTAAAAAAAAAAAAAAAAAAGGGTAGGTAGGTTGGGAGGGGAAGACGAAGGGAAGAAATGGGAAAGAAAGGGGGGGGGGGACCTCGCAGACCAACCCGCCTCCATCACCTAGCTCAGTACACCCGCTGGCGCGTCAGGCCAGGCATGTTGTATCCATGGTTCCCAAGTGGAAAGGAACTTGTCCTGGGTATCGGTCAGTATGCTTGAAAGCCTCTCGTTAACTAGAAATCCATTCATCCTGGCCGATACCTCCGACAATGGTATAGTCTGCTTTTTCCACCCTCTAGCAATAGTTTGTTTAGCCGCCAGAAGCAGGTATACAAATAGCTTGTGTTGTTTGCGGGAAAGCTCAGGGGGTTTGCAATGGAGGAGGGCCACCCAAGGGTCTCTTCTTATGGACGTTCGAAATAGTTTGCCAGCTATTCTGTGAACTTGTGCCCAAAAACGAGTCAGCATGGGACACGTCCACCAAATATGGAGGAAAGTGCCCTCTGTATTACAACCTCTAAAGCAAGTATTAGCTTGTCCCGGGAACATTCTACCGAGGCGGCTCGGTACCAAGTACCACCTATATAGAACTTTGTAGGCCGTCTCGGTCGTCAGGACGTTTATAGAACATGAGGAGGCGGTTTTCCAAATATCCGACCACCCCCCTCCCAGGGTGCATGGGCCCAAGTCGTGTTCCCACCTATTAACATGTACATGTGTGTCCTCCCCCATGGCATTTAATGCAGAGTATATCGTAGATATTGTCCCTCTGCAAAATGGCTCCTCTCCGCAAACTCTCTCGAAAGGGGTACATCTCCGAAAGGGCAACCCCAATCTAACCAGGGGAGACAGCCAGTGTTTTAACTGTATGTACTGAAACAGGACCCCCTGGGGAGCGGCATACCTATCCTTCAAAGTGCTAAAGGGTATAAGGCCATCCTCTGAGATGTTCTCTGTATTTTATGTGTATACTGTATGTTCTCTGTATCTTATGTATATACTGTATATTCTCTTTATCTTATGTGTATACTGTATGTTCTCTTTATCTTATGTGTATACTGTATGTTCTCTGTATCTTATGTGTATACTGTATGTTCTCTGTATCTTATGTGTATACTGTATGTTCTCTGTATTTTATGTGTATACTGTATGTTCTCTGTATCTTATGTGTATACTGTATGTTCTCTGTATCTTATGTGTATACTGTATGTTCTCTGTATTTTATGTGTATACTGTATGTTCTCTGTATCTTATGTATATACTGTATGTTCTCTGTATTTTATGTGTATACTGTATGTTCTCTGTATCTTATGTATATACTGTATGTTCTCTGTATCTTATGTGTATACTGTATGTTCTCTGTATCTTATGTATATACTGTATGTTCTCTTTATCTTATGTATATACTGTATATTCTCTTTATCTTATGTGTATACTGTATGTTCTCTTTATCTTATGTGTATACTGTATGTTCTCTGTATCTTATGTGTATACTGTATGTTCTCTGTATCTTATGTGTATACTGTATGTTCTCTGTATTTTATGTGTATACTGTATGTTCTCTGTATCTTATGTATATACTGTATATTCTCTTTATCTTATGTGTATACTGTATGTTCTCTGTATCTTATGTGTATACTGTATGTTCTCTGTATCTTATGTGTATACTGTATGTTCTCTGTATCTTATGTGTATACTGTATGTTCTCTGTATCTTATGTATATACTGTATATTCTCTTTATCTTATGTGTATACTGTATGTTCTCTTTATCTTATGTGTATACTGTATGTTCTCTGTATCTTATGTGTATACTGTATGTTCTCTGTATCTTATGTGTATACTGTATGTTCTCTTTATCTTATGTATATACTGTATGTTCTCTTTATCTTATGTATATACTGTATGTTCTCTGTATCTTATGTGTATACTGTATGTTCACTTTATCTTATGTATATACTGTATGTTCTCTCTATCTTATGTGTATACTGTATATTCTCTATATCTTATGTGTATACTGTATGTTCTCTCTATCTTATGTATATACTGTATGTTCTCTGTATCTTATGTGTATACTGTATGTTCTCTGTATCTTATGTGTATACTGTATGTTCTCTTTATCTTATGTGTATACTGTATGTTCTCTTTATCTTATGTGTATACTGTATATTCTCTATATCTTATGTGTATACCGTATGTTCTCTTTATCTTATGAGTATACTGTATGTTCTCTTTATCTTATGTGTATACTGTATATTCTCTATATCTTATGTGTATACCGTATGTTCTCTTTATCTTATGAGTATAATGTTTGTTCTCTATATGTTATATATATACTGTATGTTCTCTTTATCTTATGCATATACTGTATGTTCTCTATATCTTATGTGTATACTGTATGTTCTATTTATCTTATGTATATACTGTATGTTCTCTATATCTTATGTATATACTGTATGTTCTATTTATCTTATGTATATACTGTATGTTCTCTATATCTTATGTATATAATGTATGTTCTCTTTATCTTATGTATATACTGTATGTTCTATTTATCTTATGTATATACTGTATGTTCTCTATATCTTATGTATATAATGTATGTTCTCTTTATCTTATGTGTATACTGTATGTTCTCTATATCTTATGTATATACTGTATGTTCTCTGTATCTTATGTATATACTGTATGTTCTCTTAATCTTATGTATATACTGTATGTTCTCTATATCTTATGTGTATACTTTATGTTCTCTATATCTTATGTATATACTGTATGTTCTCTTTATCTTATGTTTATACTGTATGTTCTCTTAATCTTATGTATATACTGTATGTTCTCTTTATCTTAGGATAGATGGAGGCTTATCCCAGGCATGTTTACTGTCAATTTTTTAACTACCTCTGCTGGAAGTTTGTTCCCAGCATCTACTACTCTTTCTGTAACATAATATTTTCTAACATTGCTCCTGATCTTCCCCCGACTAGCTTCAGGTTGTGCCCCTTATTCTATCATTAAGTTTCTTCTTAGAAACACTTCCCTCCTGAACCTTATTCCCTCCTGTCACATATATAAAGGTCTCCATCATGTCCCCTCTCTCCCTTCTTGTCTCCAGACTGTACTAATTAGGTTCTTTAAGTTTCTCCTGATAAGTTTTAAGTTTAAGTCTTTCCACCATTTTTGTTGCCGGCCTTTGGACCCGTTCTATTTGAATAATGTCTTTTTGCAGGTGAGGTCTCCAGAACTGCACACAGTATTCTAGCTGTGGCCTCACCAGGGCTCTATACAGCGGCATCACAACCTCCCTCTTGCTACTGGTGATGCCTCGAGCTATGCAGCCGAGCATCCTGCTTGCTTTTCCCACTGCCTGGCTACACTGTCCAATCATCTTGCAGCTTTCAGTAATCGGTATCACTAAATCTCTCTCCTCCGAGGTCCTGGATAACACAGTGCTGCCCATACGGTGCTCAGAGCAGGGATTCCTTCAAGTGCAGGATTTTGCATTTAGAGACATTAAACTATAGTTTCCGGAGTTTTGACCATTTATCCAGTAAAGCTAAATCATTTAATGCAGATGTAAACACCTCCTGATTTATTATAGGTCCCCTGACAAGTCGTGCAGCCACCACACTGTATACAATGTATCACAAGCCACCCAGTGTCCAAATACACCTGACAGCAGCGCGCTTTGAGCTGACATGTTTACAGCGTCGCATTTCCCATGAGCGCTCGGTTTACAGCGACATGTCAGCAGCTCGCGCCCCATATGGCGGCCTCCATCAGGGTGGTCTGTAGGAAACATATACACATCCCTGTGCTGGGCCTGCTCTCAGTTGTAGTGGGGGAGCTGCCGGTTACCACCCAGGCAGGCGGGGAAGGCCAGCTCTCTGAACTGAAGTTATTGCATATGTCCCAACTTTTCAGTGTGGGAAAGAGGGACAATTGTTAAATGAAGCCACACCCCCTCATTGAGGGATGGATAGGAAATAGGGTGTAACAGTTACAACAATAGAAACACTTTATAGTTCGTAACACTTGCAACAATATAAACACTTGAATAGACGAATGAATAATTTATTGATGCAGATCTGCATGTTACACCTCAAAGAGGGACAAATGAAAACAACGAGGGACAGGGGGACATGGACCCCAAAGAGGGACAGTCCCTCCAAATCAGGGACACTTGGGAGGTATGGTGACTCACTTGCCAGGATGACCATGTCCATGCCCCAGAATATGCTCATGATCCAGCCCACCATGACGATGGCCGTGAGGATCTGGATGAGGGCGGCAGCAATGTTCAACCAGAAGACGCAGCACATGTGGCGGTCAGGGAGGTCCGTCCGGGCGCCGCACAGCACAGTGAATGCTGACACGAAGGTCCCTGAAATGCAGAGAGAGACACAGGTTAGTGACCCCGGGGATGGAGCGTGCAGAGCAGTGTATGGGATCATACAGGAAATCATCATTAGATCAATATAGGGGATGGAGCGTGCAGAGTCGTGTATGGGATCATACAGGAAATTATCAAAAGTTCAATATAGGGGAGGGAGCATGCAGAGCCGTGTATGGGATCATACAGGAAATCATCAATAGTTCAATATAGGGGAGGGTGCGTGCAGAGCCGTGTATGGGATCATACAGGAAATCATCAATAGTTCAATATAGGGGAGGGAGCGTGCAGAGCCGTGTATGGGATCATACAGGAAATCATCAATATAGGGGAGGGAGCGTGCAGAGCCGTGTATGGGATCATACAGGAAATCATCAATATAGGGGAGGGAGCGTGCAGAGTCGTGTATGGGATCATACAGGAAATTATCAATAGTTCAATATAGGGGAGGGAGCGTGCAGAGCCGTGTATGGGATCATACAGGAAATCATCAATATAGGGGAGGGAGCGTGCAGAGCCGTGTATGGGATCATACAGGAAATCATCAATAGATTAATATAGGAGAGGGAGCGTGCAGATCCGTGTATGGGATCATACAGGAAATCATCAATAGATTAATATAGGAGAGGGAGCGTGCAGAGCCGTGTATGGGATCATACAGGAAATTATCAAAAGTTCAATATAGGGGAGGGAGCGTGCAGAGCCGTGTATGGGATCATACAGGAAATCATCAATAGTTCAATATAGGGGAGGGAGCGTGCAGAGCCGTGTATGGGATCATACAGGAAATCATCATTATAGGGGAGGGAGCGTGCAGAGCCGTGTATGGGATCATACAGGAAATCATCAATATAGGGGAGGGAGCGTGCAGAGTCGTGTATGGGATCATACAGGAAATTATCAATAGTTCAATATAGGGGAGGGAGCGTGCAGAGCCGTGTATGGGATCATACAGGAAATTATCAAAAGTTCAATATAGGGGAGGGAGCGTGCAGAGCCGTGTATGGGATCATACAGGAAATCATGAATATAGGGGAGGGAGCGTGCAGAGCCGTGTATAGGATCATACAGGAAATCATCAATAGTTCAATATAGGGGATGGAGCGTGCAGAGCCGTGTATGGGATCATACAGGAAATCATCAATATAGGGGAGGGAGCGTGCAGAGCCGTGTATGGGATCATACAGGAAATCATCAATATAGGGGATGGAGCGTGCAGAGCCGTGTATGGGATCATACAGGAAATCATCAATATAGGGGAGGGAGCGTGCAGAGCCGTGTATGGGATCATACAGGAAATCATCAATAGTTCAATATAGGAGTGGGAGCGTGCAGAGCCGTGTATGGGATCATACAGGAAATCATCAATAGTTCAATATAGGAGTGGGAGCGTGCAGAGTCGTGTATGGGATCATACAGGAAATCATCAATAGTTCAATATAGGGGAGGGAGCGTGCAGAGCAGTGTATGGGATCATACAGGAAATCATCAATAGTTCAATATAGGGGAGGGAGCGTACAGAGCCGTGTTTGGGATTATACAGGAAATCATCAATAGTTCAATATAGGGGAGGGAGCGTACAGAGCCGTGTATGGGATCATACAGGAAATCATCAATAGTTCAATATAGGGGAGGGAGCGTGCAGAGCCGTGTATGGGATCATACAGGAAATCATCAATAGTTCAATACTGGGGAGGGAGCGTGCAGACCTGTGTATGGGATCATACACGAAATTATCAATAGTTCAATATAGGGGAGGGAGCGTGCAGAGCCGTGTATGGGATCATACAGGAAATCATCAATAGTTCAATATAGGGGATGGAGCGTGCAGAGCCGTGTATGGGATCATACAGGAAATCATCAATAGTTCAATATAGGGGAGGGAGCGTGCAGAGCCGTGTATGGGATCATACAGGAAATCATCAATAGTTCAATATAGGGGATGGAGCGTGCAGAGCCATGTATGGGATCATACAGGAAATCATCAATAGTTCAATATAGGAGTAGGAGCGTGCAGAGCCGTGTATGGGATCATACAGGAAATCATCAATAGTTCAATATAGGGGAGGGAGCGTGCAGACCTGTGTATGGGATCATACAGGAAATTATCAATAGCTCAATATAGGGGAGGGAGCGTGCAGAGCCGTGTATGGGATCATACAGGAAATTATCAATAGCTCAATATAGGGGAGGGAGCGTGCAGAGCCGTGTATGGGATCATACAGGAAATTATCAATAGCTCAATATAGGGGAGGGAGCGTGCAGACCTGTGTATGGGATCATACAGGAAATTATCAATAGCTCAATATAGGGGAGGGAGCGTGCAGAGCCGTGTATGGGATCATACAGGAAATCATCAATAGTTCAATATAGGGGAGGGAGCGTGCAGAGCCGTGTATGGGATCATACAGGAAATCATCAATAGTTCAATATCGGAGTGGGAGCGTGCAGAGCCGTGTATTGGATCATACAGGAAATTATCAATAGTTTAATATAGGGGAGGGAGCGTGCAGAGCCGTGTATGGGATCATACAGGAAATTATCAATAGTTTAATATAGGGGAGGGAGCGTGCAGAGCCGTGTATTGGATCATACAGGAAATTATCAATAGTTTAATATAGGGGAGGGAGCGTGCAGAGCCGTGTATGGGATCATACAGGAAATCATCAATAGATCAATATAGGGGAGGGAGCGTGCAGAGCCGTGTATGGGATCATACAGGAAATCATCAATAGTTCAATATCGGAGTGGGAGCATGCAGAGCCGTGTATGGGATCATACAGGAAATTATCAATAGCTCAATATAGGGGAGGGAGCGTGCAGAGCCGTGTATGGGATCATACAGGAAATCATCAATAGTTCAATATCGGAGTGGGAGCTTGCAGAGTCGAGTATGGGATCATACAGGAAATCATCAATAGTTCAATATCGGAGTGGGAGCGTGCAGAGTCGAGTATGGGATCATACAGGAAATCATCAATAGTTCAATATTGGGGAGGGAGCGTGCAGAGCCGTGTATGGGATCATACAGGAAATCATCAATAGTTTAATATAGGGGAGGGAGCGTGCAGAGCTGTGTATGGGATCATACAGGAAATTATCAATAGTTTAATATAGGGGAGGGAGCGTGCAGAGCTGTGTATGGGATCATACAGGAAATTATCAATAGTTTAATATAGGGGAGGGAGCGTGCAGAGCCGTGTATGGGATCATACAGGAAATCATCAATATAGGGGATGGAGCGTGCAGAGCCGTGTATGGGATCATACAGGAAATCATCAATATAGGGGAGGGAGCGTGCAGAGCCGTGTATGGGATCATACAGGAAATCATCAATAGTTCAATATAGGAGTGGGAGCGTGCAGAGTCGTGTATGGGATCATACAGGAAATCATCAATAGTTCAATATAGGGGAGGGAGCGTGCAGAGCAGTGTATGGGATCATACAGGAAATCATCAATAGTTCAATATAGGGGAGGGAGCGTGCAGAGCCGTGTTTGGGATTATACAGGAAATCATCAATAGTTCAATATAGGGGAGGGAGCGTACAGAGCCGTGTATGGGATCATACAGGAAATCATCAATAGTTCAATATAGGGGAGGGAGCGTGCAGAGCCGTGTATGGGATCATACAGGAAATCATCAATAGTTCAATATAGGGGAGGGAGCGTGCAGAGCCGTGTATGGGATCATACAGGAAATCCCAGATCACAATAAAGCAGTCCCAAACCTCAGGAATCCTAAGCCAACCCACTGTCCAGGCATTGTCCTTTAACAATGTTAAAGGTAATGTAAATTAATGAAAAATGTATTAATGTAATTACACTATTAAAGCGGGCCTCCACCCTGAATAAGAGCCTATCTTATATGTTTCCCCCCCTGTACATGCAGATTGCCCACATTAATCCGGACCTTCACCCTGAATAAGAGTCTATCTTATATGTTTCCCCCCCTGTACATGCAGATTGCCCACATTAATCCGGACCTTCACCCTGAATAAGAGTCTATCTTATATGTTTCCCCCCCTGTACATGCAGATTGCCCACATTAATCCGGACCTTCACCCTGAATAAGAGTCTATCTTATATGTTTCCCCCCCCCTGTACATGCAGATTACCCACATTAATCCGGACCTTCACCCTGAATAAGAGCATATCTTATATGTTTCCCACACCCTGTACATACAGATTGGCCACATTAAACCGGACCTTCACTCTGAATAAGAGCTTATCTTATGTTTCCCACACCCTGTACATACAGATTGCTCACATTAAAAATCATCCTACCTGCATATACTGCATGTTATGAGCCTTTAAACATCCAAGATGGCGGATCATGGAGCATCAGGCAGCCTGCAAACAGGAAGTGCCTTTTGACTGTGCCGCTCTGCATTCTGGGATTGCTGTCCTTTCCCTGACCCCAGCTCTGCTCTGCCTGTGAAAATCACAACTATAACCCCGCCCCTGTACTTTATCCCACTCTCCTCTCCTCAGTATGTGATGCTGCTGAGTCAAGATGGCGGCGCCCGTATCCTAGAGTCCTGAACAGAGTTGCAGCCCAGTGGGGGAAAGAATAATAAGTGACTAAAAACATAAAGTATATTAATTTTAGATGCTGGGGAATAGTTTTTTTAAGGGTTTGGGCTTTTCATTAAATCATGGTGAAGGTCCGGTTTAATGTAAATTAAAGGTAATGTAACACTCAACTTTTATTAACTTAATTAAATTACTTTTAATAAAATGTATTACTTTTAATGCAGCTGTATCTTGGCACCTTCTGACTGCTGCATTAAAGTGGAGCAAAAACCCAATGCGGCCGACCCTGGAATGTAAAGCAAATCAGGATGCCCCACTGTATGACCCCCCCCCCCCCCCCCGGGTCTTGTCTGTCCTGCCCTGGCTGGAGGTATGCCATGGATGCTGCTCCAGTGCAGAGTGTGGGCATGTTGGAGTCTGGGGCAGGGCATCCCAATTCAGGATACCCCATAAAGAGGTAGTGCAACCCCCACCCCTCCCAAGAGTCTTATAGACACCACCATACCTATCAACTTTCCAGGGTGGGAAAGAGGAACATTTGTTAAGTTAGGTAGCGCCCCCTCATTGAGGGATGGATGAAGCCACGCCCCTCATCGAGGGATGGGTGAAGCCACGCCCCTCATTGAGGGATGGATGAAGCCACACCCCTCATTGAGGGATGGATGAAGCCACGCCCCCTTATTGGGGTGGATGAAGCCACGCCCCCTCATTGGGGTTGATGAAGCCACGCCCCCTCATTGAGGGATGGATGAAGCCACGCCCCTCAATGAGGGATGAATGAAGCCACGCCCCCTCATTGAGGGATGATGATGCCACGCCCCCTCATTGAGGGATGGATGAAGCCACGCCCCTCATTGAGGGATGGATGAAGCCATGCCCCCTCGTTGAGGGATGGATGAAGCCACGCCCCTCATTGAGGGATGATGAAGTCACACCCCGTCATTGAGGGATGGATGAAGCCACGCCCCTCGTTGAGGGATAGATGAAGCCACGCCCCCTCATTGAGTGATGGATGAAGCCACGCCCCTCATTGAGGGATGGATGAACCCACGCCCCTCATTGAGGGATGGATGAAGCCACGCCCCCTCATTGAGGGATGGATTGGAGATAGGATGTAACAGTTACAACAATAGAAACACTTCAAGAATGCAAATGAATCCTCCCACTGGTGGCACCGCCAGGAAGCAGCCCAAGGGTGCTGCAGTACAGGGGTGTCATGCCGGGCCCTCTTTCTCCGGGGCCTGGTAGCAGCTGCCTCCCCTTCCTCAGACTGCGACTCTCATCATCAGCACCATCATTGGATAGCTGGGAGTGTCTGGCACCATGAAGAGCAACCCATACTGTGTGTATCAGCTGCTGGAGAAACTGATCAATAGACTTCCAGCTTCTATGCTAGAGTGACTTTTACTAGCAGGCTGATTCATTACTAGCGTCAGGTAGCGACAGATGACCATCTGTAGGGCGGATTTAAGAGCGCCCGCTAGTAGTCGCTGTGCTCGGCCATGGTGCTTTGTTTCAGAGCGTCTCAGTCGCTGGCCAGCATTGTTGAATACGTTATGTGATTCGCAGTACTACGCTGTATGGGAGCGAATGGTAGCGCCAGCTCAGTGCGACTGACTCACACCACATTCATCAAAAAAACTGCCACAAACATTGCCGGCGCTCAAAATCATGTAATTGTAGCCCATAGCGCCAGAGGCTGTGTGATTAAAGGCTGTTTTTGAACATGTATCCACTAGTAACAAAGCGAAAACATATGGAATGACATTGTTATCACATTGTAACATGAACACTTTAATACCAGACATGTAAGGACAATTCTGCATAAATATATTGTTAATCCAAAAAGTTTTCAAAAATGTCATTTTCTTGGCAAGAATACATGTCAGAAGGTTTGTGTTTTTTTGTAGGGAAAAAAAAATTGGGATCAGGAAAGGGATTTAAGGATCGTCCATAGAAATGTATGGGAGAGCGCCAGGTAGCGACAGCTTAGAGGTGGCGCTCTGCAAGGCTGAACGCCGGCGCTGTACTCTGAGCCTGGGATAATGATGAATCAGACGCTACATGGCGTTGTTCTAGTCGCTCACCAGATTCGGCTTCATAAATGTGTAATTGCGTGCCGTCTCCGGCGTTCACCTGACGCTACCTTCCGCTGTACAGGCGCTACCTGGCGCAATCTCTTCATGAATAAGGCCCTTGGTTTTATTGCAGTTTGCAGCTATTGCAGGTTGTGACTCTAGATGGCCCTGTTACCACCGGGCTCTAATCCAATGAGCGCTGTATGCATTGCATACTAATTATTATTATTATTGTTTATATAGCGCCATCATCTTCCGTAGCGCTTTACAAGGTGTGATTCCAGACAAGGTAAAACATATAGTACAGAGAACAATACAAAATGAGACACAACAAGGTTTAAACCAACTGCTGTGAGCACGGGAGACAATAGGAAGGAGAGCCCCGCCCTGTGAGCTTATAGTCTAAAGGATGGGGGTGGAGACAAAGGGGCGGGGTCACAAGTGGTAGGAGCTAGGGTTGGGCTGCATGTGCCATTTGAAGGTTATAGGAGTTGCTTAAGCCAGGTTATATGCTTGGTGAGTTTTGAGGGCACTTTCAAAGGCTTGGAGTGATGGAGAGTGACGGATTGAGCAGGGGAGTGCATTCCAGAGAAGTGAAGAGGCACGGGAGAAGTCTGGAAGGTGGGAGTGTGAGGAGGTGACCAGGGAGGAGGACAGGAGAATGTCAGAGGCAGAGCGGAGGTTGCGCTTGGGTTGGTAACCCTGGATCAGAGATGAGATGTATGGAGGGGCCTAGCTGGAGAGAGCTTTGTAGGTTAGTGTTAGAAGTTTGAACTGAACTCTATGGGAGACAGGTAACCAGTGGAGGGATTGACAGAGGGGAGAAGCAAGAGGAGAGATGGATGAGGCGAGCAGCAGAGTTTAGGATAGATTGGAGGGGTGTCAGCCTGTTTGTTGGCAAACCACAGAGGAGGATGTTGCAGTAGTCCAGTCGGGATATGACCAGGGCGTGCACTAGCATTTTAGTGGGGTATCAGGTGAGAGGAAGGGACGGATGCGGGAGATATTTTTGAGTTGGAGACGACAGGAGGTGGCTAAGGGAGTGAATTTGAGGTGTGAGGAAGGGGCGGGGCCAGGAGATGTCAGGAGGCGGGGCTAGGGAGTGAATGTGAGATGTGAGGAAGGGGCATGGCCAGGAAATGTCAGGAGGCGGGGCTAGGGAGTGAATTTGAGGTGTGAGGAAGGGGCGGGCCAGGAGATGTCAGGAGGCGGGGCTAGGGAGTGAATGTGAGGCGTGAATGAGGTACTAATGATCGGGATACGGCTCTGTTTGCAGGTAGAGCTGGGCAATAGGAAGCGCTCACATACCCAGTTTCCTTTATACAGAAGCGTGACTAAACCCAGAGATTCTGGGGATGTGGTCGCCAACGCCATGGGAGCCAGAATTCCCCAGCATCTAAAATTAATATATTTTAAGTTTTTAGTCACTTACTTATTATTCTTTCCCCCACTGGGCTGCAACTCTGTTCAGGACTCTAGGATACGGATGCCGCCATCTTACCTCAGAAGCATCACAAACTGAGGAGAGAAGAGTGGGATAAAGTACATGGGGCGGGGTTATAGCTGTGCTTTGCACAGACAGAGCAGAGCTGGGGTCAGGAAAAGGACAGCAATCCCAGAATGCAAATGGACACAGTCAGAAGACACTCCCTGTTTTCAGGCTGCCTGAAGCCCCATGAGCCGCCATCTTGGATGTTTAAAGGCTCAGAAAATGCAGTAGATGCAGGTAGGATGATTTTTAATGTGGGCAATCTGTATGTACAGGGTGTGGGAAACATATAAGATAGGCTCTTATTCAGGGTGAAGGTCCGGATTAATGTGAGCAATCTGTATGTACAGAGTGTGGGAAACATATAAGATAAGCTCTCATTCAGGGTGAAGGTCCGGATTAATGTGAGCAATCTGTATGTACATGGGGGAAACATATAAGATAGGCTCTTATTCAGGGTGAAGGTCCGGATTAATGTGGGCAATCTGTATGTACATGGGGGAAACATATAAGATAGGCTCTTATTCAGGGTGAAGGTCCGGATTAATGTGAGCAATCTGTATGTACAGGGTGTGGGAAACATATAAGATAGACTCTTATTCAGGGTGAAGGTCCACTTTAATTGTCAGGGAACTGCGGGTCACGTGATCCAACTACCAATCAGGGACCTCCATCATGCAGCCCGCCTTCCCAAAACCCTGTCCGTTTGCCCTCCTAGCGACAATACCAGGCCCAAAGCCTTCGGACACACAGATTCTTGGCTAAGGCAAAAATATCGCTCAAGTTAAATAAAGGTTTTAATGCAATGAGCGCACACTAGGCAGTGATAACAAACATTTGTCTAGAATGGTGATGAAGAGCTCCCACAAGGGATATGTCAAGAGCTTATAGATGGTTTGGGCACCTCCAGCACATTGCCGCGTGACCCCTTTCCAGAGAATGACCCTGTTCTAGTCTCCTTGGCCTACCTTTAAGCGCGGTCTCTGCCCCTCCACCCCCCTCCCTCCTCCCAGACACAGGTCCTGTATAATTCTTTTGAAGCTCCCATATGCTATCACACCTCCCCAGCAAAGAAGGATCATGGCTCCTCTCTGTCTGCCCAAGGTGTTAGGGGAGCCGCAGGGGGGCTTTTATCCTCAAACTGCCTTTTCTGAGTGTCGGAGCCTCATGCCTGTATATAGACTTCCTTTTCCTGCCAGCCTTGTAAGGGCGACATTTGCTATATACAGAGAATCTTAAAGTGGACCAACACCCAGGATTTTCACTATCCTGGGTTTTGGTCCACTTCCGCGGGGCACCCCGATCGGGGGTGCCCCGCTGCGTGAAACCCCCCAGATCGCCCTAAAAAACTCACCTCACCCCGCTCCTATGCGAGCGCTCGTCCAATCAGAGCCGCTGTGGTATGTACAGACAAGCGACGGACAACCACAGCGGCTCTGAGCGCGCTGGAGGCCGCATCTCGCGCTTCCCTCTAACAGGGAGCGCGCCCATGCCGGACATTCACAAACGGCTGGTGCGGGTGCGCCCTGCTAGAGAGAAGCGCGAGATGTGGCCGCGGCTCGCGCATGCGCCGTTGGAATGGGGATAAGGTAAGGTTTCTGGGCGTCCTGCGGGGTTTCACACAGCGGGGCATCCCGATTTCGGATGCCCCTCGGGGAGGGATCTCATAGGTCTGGGAATCTTATAGATTCCCGGACTGATCCCCCCTGGGGGTTGGTCCACTTTAAAGGGGGATGCCGGGCATCAGCGATAAAATGAAATGTAATATTTGCCATATTAGCCTCACAGTTGAGCTTTTATTAATAATGTAACAGGTACAGGTACAGCCTACATTTTGGCATTGGAGCACAAGGGCCCAGCAGCATGCACCAGGGGACGCCGCGCCCTGACCTTGACCCCTGATGCTGGGAATGATATGGATCCTCATAAATAATAAATGAGCGGAAGTGATTCCACCGCCAATCATATGACTTTCTTTGGAGGGTCCAGGACACATTTATCCAGGGCCGTATTTGGTGTTCATGGCGCCCTAGGCAGTTTAAAGTGGACCAACACCCAGGGGGGATCGGCCCGGGAATCTATAAGATTCCGATCAGATCCCTCCCCGCGGGGCATCCGAAATCGGGATGTCCCGCGGGGTAAAACTCCCCAGGAAGCCCACAATCCTACCTTCTCCACGTTCCAGCAGCGCATGCGCGTCCGCCGCTGCCGCCTCCCGCGCGTCCCTCTAGCAAGGCGCGCTCCCAAGTCGGCCGTTTGTGAATGGCCGGCGCGGGTGCGCCCTGTAAGAGGGGCGCGCGGGAGGCGGCGGCGGACGAGCTCTGCTTGTCCGTCGCTGCCTCTCACTTGTCTGTCGGTGGGGATTGGCTGCAGCGGTCACGTGGGAGCGGGGAGCGATCGGGGTGCCCCACCGAAGTGGACCAAAACCCCCTTTTTTTTAAGTTAGGCCGCGATCCAGTGTGTAGGGGGAAAGGGTGCAATGGGCTAGATGCAGAGTATGTGTGTGGAGGAGGGCACAAAGGGGGAAATGCAGAGAAGGCGGCAAGCATGTTCCATCTTTTACTGCATTCTGACAGATGGGACATGCTCTGGCCTGTGTTCAACCCATTGCACCCCCCTTCACTCACATACACTCTGCGTCCTTCTGTGGCTGGGGGTGCTTGTCAGGAGGCATTTATGTTCAGGCTATGGGAGTTTTAATCTCTTTTCTTTACTACAGTAGTAAGGGCAGCGCCCTCCCCCTCCTTCCAGGTTGCCACCCTAGGCACGTGCCTAGGGTTGCCCAATGGTAAATAAAGCCATGCATGTATCCCATGATGTCAGGGATCGATTTTCCACGCCGAGGCTTTCAAGTCGGACTCATTATCATTATTATTAATATTTATATATAAAGCAACATCCTTTTCCATGGCACTTACAAAAGAACAGAAGCAGTAGTTCAATGTTACAGACAGGGTAGAACATTCAGTATATAGACCATACCAAGCTGCGAACGCTGCCTGGCTGGGAACGCTACGGCTGACAGCACTGGCGTCCAGAAGCCGATACTGTGGTGCGGGCGCTGCTGAGCGTCTCGGACGAGGCGCTCAAGTGGTGCCTGCACAAATAATAGTAAATTAGCCTCTCCCTGGGCGAACTGGGAGTTTTACCAAATTGGGATGCCCCAGAGGCATGGCACAAAATCCAGCATAATCAAAATCCTGCTTTGTTTTGCTTTGAGAGGAACAAAACCTGGGATTTTTTTACGTTACAGCGGGGCATCCCAGTTTGATGGGAAATGCTCCAGAATGCTGTAAAAACTCGCATGTGCACAGATCCTACAGTTCATGTGCCGGCCACCAGCTATTCAGGGCTCACGATTCTATTCACCTTTGCTATGCTGCTCTGACCTCAGAGTGGCATCCTAAAGATGAATGGATCATGCACCGCTCTCTGCTGTCCTTCTCCTCCATGTACCCACACCAGCCATAAAGAAATGACCAATGCGGGTATGATGCGCCACGGAATCACCGGTGATATAAGTATACTGGGCAATCCCAAATGGGGATACCCACCAAGTGGGAGAAGTCCCTGGTGCCCCAGGGTTGCTGTAAAAACTCCCCTTGGCACAGATCCCCCTCCAATGCATAAGCGGCCACCAGCCAATCACCCGGTCACGCTTCCAATTATCTATCCTGCTCTAACCTCAGAGTAGCCAAGCAGATGGGCACCGGGCGTCCCTCCACGTTCCTGCACCAGCCATTCAGAGAGAAGCGGGGATGTGGTTGTCGCCCAGAAATGTGTTGACTGGGGGAGGGGGGTTGCACAGTGGGGTATCCCAAATCAAAATGTCCCACAAAGGAGAAATGCCCGGCACAGGAACCTGCCTCAGCTGCAGAGAAGCCAGGGCCGCACATGTGCTATGGGATCACCGGTACTGAGTTTGTGCTGTTTATTGTTTTTGCCAGTACAGTGCCTTTAAAGTGGACCAAAACCCACGCCGTTGGGCCCGGGAATCTATAAAATTTGATTCCCTTCTGCCTGGGGCATCCAAAATCAGGATGACCCGCTGTGTGAAACCCCTCAGGTCACCCCATACACTTACCTTGCTTCCCGGTCCAACGGCCCACGCACCTGCCTCGGCCGCATCTCTGCTATCCCTCTAGCAGGACGCCAGACAAAGGATTAGACGACGTGACGTCAGCAGCTCCGAGTGCGCTGATTGGATGAACAGCCGTGCATGCACCAGAGGACCGGGAAGAGTTGAGTTGGCATCAGTGATCTGGGGGGTTTCACACAGCGGGGCATGCCCGATCGGGGTGCCCCGAGGAAAAGGACTAAAGCCCAGGATATTCAAAATCCTAGGTTTTGGTCCACTTTAAGCCAGGCTATACATTTGTCTAAATAAGTGGGATCTCAGGAGACTTTTGAAAGCAGATTCAGGGCATTCAAAGAAGCAGAGAAGACATGGAGTGAGTGCGAGGAGGTGACCAGGGAGGAGAAGAAGAGAAAGTCAGGGGCAAATCAAAGATTGCACCTGGGTTGGTATCGCTGGATTAGAGATTAAATGTAAGGAGGAGTCTGGCTGGAAAGAGCTTTGTAAGTTAAAGTTAAGTTAAAGATAACATTTTTACAGGATTCTCTGTAAGAATAGTTTGCAATAGATGAACCCAGACACTGGAAGAGCAAGAGGAGAGGTGGATGAGGCGAGCAGGACACCTGAATGAAGGGTATGGCTGGACACCTGGATTCAGGTCATTTCTGGACACCTGGATGCAGGTTATGGCTGGACACCTGGATGCAGGTCATGGCTGGACACCTGGATGCAGGTCATGGCTAACATGTGGATGAAGGGCACGGCTGGACACCTGGATGCAGGGCATGGCTGGACACCTGGATGCAGGTCATGACTGAACATGTGGATGAAGGGCATGGTTGGACACCTGGATGCAGGTCATGACTGGACACATGGATGCAGGTCATGGCTGGACACCCGGATGCAGGTCATGGCTGAACATGTGGATGAAGGGCATGGCTGGACACCTGGATGCAGGTCATGGCTGGACACCTGGATGCAGGTCATGGCTGAACATGTGGATGAAGGGCATGGCTGGACATGTGGATGCAAAGTATGGCTGGACACGTAGATGCAGGGTATGTCTGGACACCTGGATGCAGGTCATGGCTAGACATGTGGATGAAGGGCATGGCTGGACACGTGGATGAAGGGCATGGCTGGACACGTAGATGAAGGGCATGGCTGGACGCCTGGATGCAGGGCTTGACTGGACACATGGATGCAGGGCATGGCTGGACACATGGATGCAGGGCATGGCTGTACGCCTATTTGCAGGGCATGGCTGAACACCTGGATGCTGGGCATGGCTGGATACCTGGATGCTGGGCATGGCTGGACACATGGATGCTGGGCATGGCTGGACACATGGATGCTGGGCATGGCTGGACACATGGATGCTGGGCATGGCTGGACACATGGATGCTGGGCATGGCTGGACACATGGATGCTGGGCATGGCTGGATGCCTATATGCAGGGCGTGGCTGGACACATGGATGCTGGGCATGGCTGGACACATGGATGCTGGGCATGGCTGGACACATGGATGCTGGACATGGCTGGACACCTGGGAGCAGGGCATGGCTGGACACATGGATGCTGGGCATGGCTGGACAAATGGATGCTGGGCATGGCTGGACACATGGATAAAGGGCATGGCTGAACACATGGACAAAGGGCATGGCCAGACACATGGATGCTGGGTATTGCTGGACACATGGATGCTGGGCATGGCTGGACACATGGATAAAGGGCATGGCTGGACACATAGACAAAGGGCATGGCCAGACGCATGGATGAAGGGCATGGCCAGACACATGGATGCTGGGTATTGCTGGACACATGGATGCTGGGCATGGCTGGACACATGGACAAAGGGCATGGCCAGACGCATGGATGAAGGGCATGGCCGGACACATGGATGCTGGGCATGGCTGGACACTTGGATGCAGGTCATGGCTGGACACATGGATGCTGGGCATGGCTGGACACCTGGATGCAGGGCATGGCTGGACACATGGATGCTGGGCATGGCTGGACACATGGATGCTGGGCATGGCTGGACACATGGATACAGGGCATGGCTGGACACATGGATGCTGGGCATGGCTGGACACATGGATGCAGGGCATGACTGGACACCTGGATGCAGGGCATGGCCGGACACATGGATGCTGGGCATGGCCGGACACATGGATGCTGGGCATGGCTGGACACATGGATGCTGGGCATGGCTGGACACATGGATGCAGGGCACGGCTGGACACATGGATGCTGGGCATGGCTGGACACATGGATGCTGGGCATGACTGGACACATGGATGCTGGGCATGGCTGGACACCTGGAAGGAAGGCATGGCTGGACACATGAATGCTGGGCATGGCTGGACACATGGATGCAGGGCACGGCTGGACACATGGATGCTGGGCATGGCTGGACACATGGATGCTGGGCATGACTGGACACATGGATGCTGGGCATGGCTGGACACCTGGAAGGAAGGCATGGCTGGACACATGAATGCTGGGCATGGCTGGACACCTGGAAGGAAGGCATGGCTGGACACATGGATGCAGGGCATGGCTGGACACCTGAATGCTGGACATGGCTGTATGCATGGATGCAGGGCTTGTTGGGAGGTCTGCATACATCATGCAGAGAGGCTTTTGAACACCACACTGATTTGTTGATTGAGACAGAAGCGTGTCACATTGCTAATCTGCTTCAACTAATTAATTACTGCAAATAAATCAGCAGATTAAATGCCTAAGGAGGACATTTGTGAATCCGAATCGGTAAATCCTGGAACACTTCCCGGCCTTCGGGACATAGAAAATGGCGCAGTCAGCGAGTGAAAAACACAAAGTATGTTATGTAATGTTCCCAAACTTGGCGACATTCTATTCATTATTATCATAAAACAATGTCTCCATTATTCCATTTGTGCAGCTACAATATGTCTATGCTCTGTTCTGATGGATTCATTTATTTTAGATTTTAGTTCTGCACTTGAATCCAAACACAAGTTTTGATTGAATTTTTGAAAATGTATATTTTGTGTGACAGAAAAGTGCTGAGCAGTATTATTTAATTTTTTCAAATGTTAGCAAATGTGTGTTTTATGGAAGCACTTATCACTATCTGCAATGTGTTGCTATTGGCCACGTACACCAAATGCAGACTTGGTGTCTGTTGCCAGTAGCAGCATATTGCAGATAGTTGCACAGAACACAGCTGCTAGCCATGTGTAAGGTTAAGTGAGCTCCCTCACCTCAGCAGCGGCCATAGCAGCAGTGTTCTGTGTGTACAGGGCTCACTTCTCTCTTCTTGGTGTGCAGACTTTGGCCCTTATTCATCAAGCGATAGCGCCAGGTAGTGTCTGACGAGCGCCAGGTAGCGGCAGCTAACGGCGACTACCTACTCAAGTACGCCCGGCGGCGGTCACAATGACGCATTTATCAAGCTAAATGAGGCTAGCGCCGGCGAGAGCGACGGCTAGCGCGGCATTCATCATGAAGCCGCCTGGACCGAACAGCGCCGCTGCAAATTCCCTCACAGCGCCAGGTATGAGCTGTCGCTCCCTGGCGATGTCCAATGCATTTCAATGGAGCAATCTATAATTATTCATAATTAATTGGTATTATTTTTTTTTTTTTTTTTTTTAATGTCAAAAAATCGGAGATCACTTCTGCAATGTTAGGATTTATTTTTAAGTAAAAAAAAAAATTAAAAAAAATATGTGCAGAATTGATCTAACAGGTCTGAGATTAATGTATTCATATTACAAAATGATTCTAAAAACATGTATAATGTTACATTCAAAAAATATGGTTGTTTAGGGGTTAAAAACTAGTTAATACACATCGCCGCCAGCGCTCTGGGGTTTAAACAAGGAATGGACAGCGACAGCACATTCGGAGCATGATTTGTTGATGAATATGAAGCTAGCCGTTCGCTCTGGCCATTCGTTGTCAGGCGCTCACATGCAACGCTGGACCTGTGAAACAGCGACCCCCCAGCCCGTATTCAACATTACCGCACACCGACTGAGTCGCTGTCATCAAGCTAACGCCGGCCAAGCACAGCGAATACTGGCTGGCGCTGAAAAAATCACGCTACAGTCGCTCATCTGTCGCTACCTGCCGCTATTAATGAATCGGCCTCCCCGTCTATGTTGTCAAAAGCAACCGATTGCAGGTAGTGAAAACTTCTTCCATAAAGCACACATCTGCTAACATAGGAAATTAAAAAAAAAAAAAATACTAGATCAGCTCAGTACCTTGATCACATCCTTTTGGCACAAAAAATATTAACATTAAAAAATTCCATCGAAAGTGGACCCTTTAAAGTGAAAAACCTTGTGTGTCTGGCCCAGGAATGTAAGAGATTCCAAGGGCGGCCGTTAGCCTACCCCTGTGGTATCCTATGCTGCTGTGTGAACCCCCCAGAGTCGCTGATATTCTCACCGGCTCCCGCGAGGCTGCAATCACTGGCCGATGCATCCCCGGCTCCCCTACAGCTGTGCACTCCCCCACTCCCGGCCTATCTTAATCACTGGGTGCGGGAGCAGGAGCGCCCAGCGTGAAAGTGGGGGATGGGGGCAGCCAGCGTTTATCGCCACCCAGCACCTTTGCGCATCACCCGGCATCTTTGCGTGTCACACCAAGCCAATCGGTGATCTCAAAAGAGCTGGGTGGGTATGGCCTCTGCAGTGGAAAACTTTTAATTGGCCACCGCCAAAAGAACAACATGGCAGCAGGTACTCGGGCATGTGGGGAGCCATGGGGGCAAAGAAATGGCTTTCAAACTGGTTTATGAACACTTGGGTGAAGTCCATCTGGTCCTGGTGACTTGCTCTGTAATAACTGTCAGGAAACATAGGCCTGGATTAATTACATTTTCCTTAAATTGGACCAAAAACCATCACAACCAGCCCTGGAGACTTAACGACTCCAGGGTTGGTCGAGTCCCCTCTCCCTAAATCGCGATTCCCCCCTCTGTGAAAACCTGGCAATCACCACATTAACTTACCTAGCCGCTGATAGGCATTTGTAAATGGCCAATGCAGGCTTGGCCACAGCTAGGTGAGCAGGGATGTGTCCGGCAGCAGACTCACTCCACTCTTTTGGCTGCACTGATGATTGGCTGAGCGTCCTGGGCATGCTAGGTAGGAATGAGGAAAAGGTAAGTTTATGGTCGATCACAGCGGGGCCAGAGAGGCATGACCAAGCGCAGAAGAGCCGGCTTTGGGGGGGGTTTCACACAGCGTCTAAAATTAATATGTTTTACGTTTTTAGTCACTCTGTGAGGAATAGGGCAAACATTACATTTCATTTTATCACAGATACAAGTCCGGAGTTCCCCTTAATTTCCCCCCTGTTAAGGCTTCCTAGTCATAAATGCACAGGACCTAATCTCCCCAGGAAGGGGAATTAGCATTTCTGGGTTAAGCAGGGCAGATCACAGACTCCCTGCTGATTTTCTCACACCTCCAGCCTGAGAAGTCTCCAGTGGGTCTGGAGGTGGTAGGACCCCTGGCTGTAAATTCGCCACATCAAAGATGAGAGCCGCTGACAAGCGGCACCAACACAAATTGGACCATAGCTGCGCCACCATGTGTCCCAGCACCAAGCCAGGTACAGAACCAGAACCGGCTCACAAAACCGCATGCGGAGATAGGTTACTCCGGGCTCTTCGACATAGAAAATCTGATGTCAGAAGCAATTGATGAATGCAGTGTGAGCGCTGATTGGCACACAAGTGGGATCACTGGAAGGTGAGCTTTTGGGCAATCAAGGGGACGAGGGTAACCATAGCGGGTCATCCCAAACCAGAGAGGAACAATAACCGGAAGAGTGAAAAAAGTTTCCCTTTAATGGCTGCTAATATATTTTGAATGTACTAACTGCCGGGGTGCCTTTCACTGGCTGCTCTCCTCCGTCTGTGTGCATCCACTAGCAGCCACTCAGATATGCAGCCACTCAGATATGCAGGCAGGGTTGCACACATCAGATGGAGGAGTGCTGGGGGTTCTGCCAGAGGCCCAGGCCCGGATTAAGTGTGGCGGAGGCCCCTGGGCACAAAATCTGGTGAAGGTATTTTTTTTCCTTATAATAATAAGGATAATAATAATAATATAATAATAATCATCGTGCCAAGTAACTGATTGGTGGTTGTCTGGCACCCTCCTACTTACTGGAACGTCAGAGCGAGTCCCTTGTGCGGGTGCGTGCTGCTTGGGAACTCCTGCTTTGCCATTCTGGGTGGGGGGTAGTGTAGTCGCCCGGCTGGTCCAGCAGAAAACAGTTCTCTGCATTGAGATGCCAGTGGCTGTGCTTGGTGGCTTATGTGCAGTGAGCGGCAGCCGATTGACAGCTCTGTTGCCAGCCTGTCAGAATGAAGACTGAAAAGCCTCCTGGGCCAGAGCATAACCTAAAGGTTGGTGGAGGCCCCCCTTTGCAGTGCAAGTGGTGGATGCCCCGGGGCTCGCGCCCCTTGCGCCCCCCCTCATAATCCGGCCCAGCAGAGGCCCAGGCATGCATTTAATCCCAAGGTGAGACACAGCGGGCCACCCAAAATCTGGATGCCCCAGTGAAGGGCTTTCACCCTCACCTGTAGTCATTTTGACTCCAGGCTTGGGGGACACTGGGTTTTGGTAACCCTTTAAAAATGGATACTTCTTTAAAGCAGAACAAAACCCACTATATCTGGCCCTGGAATCTAAAAACTTCCATGGCTGTCCACTAGCCTTCCCCCGGAGCATCCCAAATTGGGGTGGGAAGAGGTGAGTTTTATGGGGTGTTTTGGCAGGGTATCACACGTGAGGGCATCCCACACAGCAGGGCATCCTAATTCAGGGCAAGGAATAAAAGGCTGGGATAGTCACAAAGGCTTTTTGTTCAATGTACTTTTTGAAAGGGGAGCAGCACATTATAATAGAAATGTAACACCTCCGCAATGCTGGTGCCCCCGGAACATAACCCCCAGAACACCCAATATCCTTACTTTCACTTCAGGAAAGGAGTCCCGTGATGCCCACTGTCCCCACCTCCCTCCAAGCTTGTTCTTATTCTCTGTCTGCGGGACCAACACCCGTGAAAGAAAAAACGGGTGTTGTTCGGGTTTAATTGGCTGCGCGCCCATGCATGCGCCGTAGAAACACGTCAGCTTTTGGGGGGTTTCACACAGCGGGGCAACCCAATTTGGGTCAAACCCTTAAACTATTCCCCAGCATCCAAAATTCATATAGTTTAAGTTTTTATTCACTTACTTATTATTCTTTCCCCCACTGGGCTGCAACTCTGTTCAGGACTTTAGGATACGGGCACTGCCATCTTGACTCAGAAGCATCACATACTAAGGAGAGGGGGATAAAGTGCAGGGGGAGGGGTTATAGGTGTGCTTTGCACAGGCAGAGCAGAGCTGGGGTGAGGAAAAGGACAGCAATCCCAGAATGCCGAGCGACAAAGTCAGAAGGCACTTCCTGTTTGCAGGCTGCCTGATGCGCTATGAGCCACCATCTTGGATGTTTAAAGGCTCATAACATGCAGTAGATGCAGGTAGGATGATTTTTAATGTGAGCAATCTGTATATACAAGGTGTGGGAATCATATAAGATAGGTTCTTATTCAGGGTGAGGGTCTGGATTAATGTGAGCAATCTGTATGTACAGGGGGGGAAATATATAAGATAGACTCTTATTCAGGGTGAAGATCTGGATTAATGTGAGCAATCTGTATGTACAGGGTGGGGGAAACATATAAGATAGGCTCTTATTCAGAGTGAAGGTCCGGAATAATGTGAGCAATCTGTAGGGTGTGGGAAACATATAAGATAGGCTCTTATTCAGGGTGAGGGTCCAGATTAATGTGAGCAATCTGCATGTACAGGGGGGAAACATATAAGATAGGCTCTTATTCAGGGTGAAGGTCCGGATTAATGTGGGCAATCTGTATGTACAGGGGGGAACATATAAGATAGGCTCTTATTCAGGGTGAAGGTCTGGATTAATGTGAGCAATCTGTATGTACAGGGTGGGGGAAACATATAAGATAGGCTCTTATTCAGAGTGAAGGTCCAGATTAATGTGAGCAATCTGTAGGGTGTGGGAAACATATAAGATAGGCTCTTATTCAGGGTGAAGGTCCGTATTAATGTGAGCAATCTGTATGTACAGGAGGGGAAACATACAAGATAGACTCTTATTCAGGGTGAAGGTCCAGATTAATGTGGGCAATCTGTATGTACAGGAGGGGAAACATACAAGATAGACTCTTATTCAGGGTGAAGGTCCGGATTAATGTGAGCAATCTGTATGTACAGGAGGAGAAACATACAAGATAGACTCTTATTCAGGGTGAAGGTCCGCTTTAAGGAAGCACTGCCTGCTTTGTACACGATATTAGTAAAACTCACAATGGTATCACAATGCTGTAACACACCGCACACTCACATACAGCGCTACTGAAGAAGAGGGCGCTATAGAAACACATAATGATAATAATAATATAGTAGTGTATGTTTTATGACGGGTTCTCTTTACTACCCCGTCTCCTCCATGCCTGTGCTGGGGGCGCCATCATTCCATTACTTCCATCCTAATAGTCATGTAAGGACAGGGGGTATTATTTCCTCGGAGAATTCGTTTTCTAATGACTGCAATTATCCGTAATGGGTGTCCAGACAGAAATTACAGCGCTGAAGATTGCGGCTTGTAAAAGGAAATGGATCTCACGGTGCATGCGCGGCGGGGAGGTGTAATTACTAGAGCGTAATGGAGGCCATTTGCTTGTGAATTAAGGGAAGAAATTCCACCTTTAACAAACTATGTGTAGATGAACCCTTCTATCGTAGTGTCTGTGAACCAGCGGCCTCCTTCTGCCTCCTTTCTACAGGATTAAAGTGGACCAAAACCCACCACGATCGACCCGGGATAGATTCCCTCCCCCGCGGCATCCAAAATCGGGATGCCCTGCTGTGTGAAACTCCCCCAGGTCGCCCCCCTACACTTACCTTGTTTCACGTTCCAATGGCGCATGCGCGAGCCACAGGAGCATCCCCGCTGTCCCTCTCGCAGGGCTTGTGCGAATGGCAAGCGCGGGCACGCTCCCTGTTAGAGGGTTAGGGGGGGATATGGCTGTCAGGGCGCTCAGAATCGCTGCTCTTAGGCGCACCGTAGGACCGGGAAGAGGTGAGTTGGTCTCGGCGTCCTGGGGGGTTTCACGCGGCGGGGCTCCCCCGATCTTGGATGCCGCAGGGGAGAGAATCGATTGGCCAATCGTGGTGGGTTTGGGTTCATCTATACATAGTTTGTAAAAGGGGGGGTTTGCTTAAAGTGGACCAAAACCCAGCTGGATCAGCCCGGGAATCTATAAGATTCCCGGGGCGATCCATTCCCTCCCCATGTGTGAAACCCCCCAGGTTACCCATAAACTCACCTTTTTTCCCGATCCAACGCCGCGTGCGCGGGCCACGGCCGCATCCCCGCTATCCTTCTAGCAGAGCGCATGCCCGATCTGGCCATTTGTGAAATGGCTGGCGCGGGTGCGCTCCCTGTTAGAGGGAAGCATGAGATGCGGCTGCCAGTACGCTCGGAGCCGCTGAGCTTAGACGTCGATTAGACGGGCAAAGCTCAGCGGCTCTGAGCGCGCTGATTGGAGGAGCGGCCGCGCATGCGCTGTAGGACCGGGGAGAGGTGAGTTGGTCTCGGCGTCCTGGAGGTTTCACGCAGCAGGGCACCCCCGATCAGGGTACCCCGGGGGAAAGGACCAAAAACCTGTATAGTCAAAATCCTGGGTTTTGGTCCACTTTAAAAGCAGCAGCCTAACTGGCCCCAAAGCAGTGCAACCCACCGGGCATTGTCCTGGGTCTCCCTATGGCCAGTCCACCCTTGGGCGCACAGCACCATACCTTACATGCGTCGCTGACCATGTTCTTAGCTCTGGTGGGTGGGCATGGTGCGGGAGTGCTCTAAGGTATGGCTGTGTGTGTGTCTGTGCGCAACAAGTGTAAGTTTAACCGCTTCTTTCCCGCTGGCCCTCCACTGCGCTCCCTCCTCACACACACAATGGGGGGGGGAAGATGGGGTGTTGGCACACTGCCTGCAATTGGGGGATGCTGCTCACTGTCTGTAATTGGGGGATGCTGCTCACTGTCTGTAATTGGGGGATGCTGCTCACTGTCTGTAATTGGGGGATGCTGCTCACTGTCTGTAATTGGGGGATGCTGCTCACTGTCTGTAATTGGGGGATGCCGCACACAGCCTGTAATGGGGTGTGGTCGACACTGCCTGAAATGGGGGGGTGCTGCTCACTGCCTATAATGGGTGATGCTGCTCACTATTAGTAATTGGGGGACGCTGCTCACTGTCTTTAATTGGGCGATGCCGCACACAGCCTGTAATAGGGTGTGGTCGACACTGTCTGAAATGGGGGGATGCTGCTCACTGCCTGTAATGAGGGATGCCGCTCACTATTAGTAATTGGGGTATGCTGCTCACTGTATGTAATTTGGGAATGCCTCACACTGCCTGGAATTGGGACATGCCACACGCCGCCTCTAATGAGGTGAATAGGAGCGGGTATTTTAGCAGGATCCAAACACTCACTGTAATGGGGTGTTGTCACGCACTTCTTGCAATGGGGCATGCCGCACACTGCCTCTAATGGAGTGAGGAGGTATTTTAGTGCACCATTTGGCTCAGAGGGGTGCGTCTTATGGAGTGACAAATACGGTAACTCCATTAACTCGTGTAAAAACAAAGTAGCCTGATCGGAAATAATTAAAATAACACAAGAAAGGGCTTTTAAATAACTCAATTTGTGAAAATCTAAAAACTGTGGCGGCTTCCATGCCCGGACCGGCAAGGTGGACAGAAGGACCTGCGTGAAGCCAACCACTCGTCGTCATCACAAGATGAGCAACTGTCCAGGAAAAGGCGCCATCGTGCGTCCTAGGATCTGGGACAGATTGCGGAGCAGGATGTCAACCTTTCATCTGGGGACTCACTGTCTGTAATTGGGGGATGCTGCTCACTGTCTGTAATGAGGTGTGGTCGACACTGCCTGAAATAGGGGGTGCTGCTCACTGCCTGTAATGTAGGATGTCGCTCACTATTAGTAATTGGGGGATGCCACACACTGCCTACAATGGAGGATGCTGCTCACTGGCTGTAATTGGGGAATGCCGCACACAGCCTGTAATGGGGTGTGGTCGGAACTACCTGAAATGGGGGGGATGCTGCTTACTGCTTTTAATGGGGAATGCTGCTCACTGTTTGTAATTGGGGGATGCCTCACACTGCCTGGAATTGGGGGATGCCACACTTTGCCTTTAATTGGGGGATGCCTCACTTTGCCTGTAATTGGGGGATGCCTCACACTGCCTGTAATTGGGGGATGCCACACTTTGCCTGTAATTGGGGGATGCCTCACACTGCCTGGAATTGGGAGATGCCACCCACCGCCTCTAATGAGGTGAATAGGAAGGGGCTATATTAGCCCACCATTTGGCTCAGAATACATATTATTTTAAATTCCTCCTCTAAACCCTGGGTGCGTCTTATGTAGTGCCAAATACTGTCCATTATCCTGTGTAAAAATGCAGCACACTGCCTCTAATGGAGTGAATAGGAGGGGGTAGTTTAGCACACCATTTGGCTCAGGTGGGTGCGTCTTATGGAGTGACAAATGCGGTAAGTACATTAACTAATATAAAACATCAAAGTAGCCTGATCCGAACAAATTAAAAAACACAAGAAAATGTTTTTAAATAACTCAATTTTTTAAAATCTAGAAATTGTGGCGGCTTCTCTGCCCGGACCCGGCAAGGTGGACTGAAGGACCCGCGTGGAGCCAACCACTCGTCGTCATCACAAGATGAGCAACTGTCCAGCAATAGACGCCATCGTGCGTCAGGATCTGGGACAGATTGCGGAGCAGGATGCCAACATTTCATCTGGGAGAGCTGCCGCCATCCTGCCATGCTGCTGTCTGCCCATTTCCAGCCTCTGCCCAGCCCATCACTCCCTCCCGCCCCCCCCCCTGCTCACTGTCTGTAATTGGGGGATGCTGCTCACTGTCTGCAATTTAGGGATGCTGCTCACTGTCTGTAATTGGGGATGCCACACGCTGTCTGCAATGGGGGATGCCGCTCACTGTCTGTAATTGGGGGATGCTGCCATTTGTCTATAATGAGGTGTGTCTGAAATGGGGGGGGGGGGGGATGCCGCGCACAGCTTGTAATGGGGTGTGGTTGACACTGCTTAAAATGGGGGGATGCTGCTCACTGCCTGTAATGTGGGATGCCACTCGCTATTAGTAATTGGGGGATGCTGTTCACTGTCTGTAATTGGGGTATGCCTCACACTGCTTGCAATGGGGGATGCTGTTCACTGTCTGTTATTGAGGGATGCCGCACACAGCCAGTAATGGGGTGTGGTCAACACTGCTTAAAATGAGGGGGATGCTGCTCACTGCTTGTAATTGGGGGATGACGCTTACTGTCTGTAGATGCCTCACACTGCCTGAAATGGGGGATGCCGCACACTGTCTCTAATGGGCTGAATAGGAGGGGGTATTTTAGTACACCATTTGGCTCAGAATAAATATTTTTTTGTCTGTAATTGGGGTATGCCACACACTGCTTGCAATGGGGGATGACGCTCACTGTCTGTAATTGAGGGATGCTGCACACAGCCTGTAATGGGGTGTGGTCAACACTGCTTAAAATGAGGGGGTGCTGCTGACTGCTTGTAATTGGGAGATGCCTCACACTGCCTGGAATTGGGGGATGCTACACACTGCCTCTAATGGGCTGAATAGGAGGGGGGATTTTAGCACACCATTTGGCTCAGAATATATATATATATATATATATATATATATATATATATATATATTTCCTCCTTTAAACCCGGTGCTTCTTATGGAGTGACAAATACTGTAAATCCATTACTCTGTATAAAAAAAAAGTATTTAGAAGGATATGAACAAAATAAATACAAAAGAAAATGTTTTTAAATAACTCAATTTGTGAAAATCTAGAAATTGTGTCGGACAGAAGGATCCGCGTGAAGCCAACCACTCGTCATCATCACAAGATGAGCAACCGTCCAGGAATAGGCGCCATCGTGCGCCAGAGGATCTGGGACAGATTGCGGAGCAGGATGCCAACATTTCATCTGGGAGAGCTGCCGCCATCCCGCCATGCTGCTGAATGCCCATTTCCAGCCTCTGCCCAGCCGGGCCTGGCAAAGCCCATCACCCCCTCCCGCCCCCCCCTGCTCCCGCCATGCTGCTGAATGCCCATTTCCAGCCTCTGCCCAGCCGGGCCTGGCACAGCCCATCACCCCCTCCCGCCCCCCCTGCTCCCGCCATGCTGCTGAATGCCCATTTCCAGCCTCTGCCCAGCCGGGCCTGGCACAGCCCTCCACCCCCTCCCGTCCCCCCTGCTCCCGCCATGCTGCTGAATGCCCATTTCCAGCCTCTGCCCAGCCGGGCCTGGCACAGCCCTCCACCCCCTCCCGCCCCCCCTGCTCGGGCTTATTAGATAAAAATGTTCATCCCAAACAGCCATCGCCGGTGACCAGCCGGGACAGTAATTGGAAGCGCTGCCTCCGTGTGTCAGAAAACTGATAAGTATATTGGAGACGGGCACTAGCAGGGGTCGCCCCGTCACTGAGCATAATGAAGCCTTGTTTAAAGCCATCCATTGAGCGATCCAATTATCCGTCAGCCCGGCGCTGGAAGAATGGGCAGCACATGGACACGGGGACATTGTTATCCTGGAAGAACGGAGGGGACATCACCAGCGCGCCACGCTTTGGCACATCACTTCGTTAAATAGGTTTCTGCTTAAAGGAGAAAGTGTCCTACTTCCAGAACAGAGCTATATAGCGAGCGCTAGGATTTGGTTTCTCTTGTCTGCCCTCCTTTAGGTGCTTTTGCGACCGCTCCTCATTATTACCGTTCTCATTGTTTATATAGCACCATCTACTTCTGTAGCGCTGTACAAATTAGTAATTACAGACAGGGTAGAACATACAGTGCATAAACTATTACAAACAAGATGCTACAAAGTTCAAACAGTCCTGAGCCCACTATTATTCAACTTGTTTATAAATGATATAGAAGATGGGATTAAAAGCACTGTCTCTATTTCTGCAGATGACACTGGCAGGCTGATTCATTACTAGCTCCAGGTATTGGCAGATGAGCATCTGTATAGCGGCGCTTAGACCGACTGCTAGTACGCTGTGATCGGGCTCAGTCGCTGTAGTAACCTGGCCGGCATTGATGAATGAGATGTATGTTGGGCGCTCTAACACCAGTACAGCGTTGCAGGGAGTGAGAGGTAGCACCAGCTCATTGCGACCGTCTCTCAGCGACTCACACCATATTCAACAAAACAGATAGAGCACCAGCGCTATACACTGAGCCACCTGTAATGATGAATCGGACGCTACATGGCGCTGTTAGAGTCGCTCACCAGATTCGCCTTCATAAATGTCTACTGCTACGAGGCGCTACCTGGCGCTATCCCTTCATGAATAAACCCCCAAGATATGTAGCACAGTGTATTCAGTCTATTGAAGATGTTCACAAGCTTCAGACTGACTTGGACACTTTGAGTGTCTGGGCTCCACTTGGCAAATGAAGTTCAATGTGGAGAAATGTAAAGTCCTGCACTTGGGGTCTAACAACCTGAAGGCCACATATGTCCTCGGGGGAGTAAAACTGGGAGAGTCACTTGTTGAGAAGGATCTGGGGGCACTGGTGGATCACAGACTAAATAACAGCATGCAATGCCAAGCAGCTGCTTCCAAGGCCACCAAGATATTATCATGCATTAATAGAGGCCTGGAATCATGGGATAGGTGAGTAATTTTGCCTCTTTACAAGGCACTGGTGCGCCCTCACCTGGAATATGCCATCCATTTCTGGTCACCCATTCATAGAAAGGACGCTCTGACTATGGAAAGGATGTAGAGGAGCCACCAAACTAATAAGAGGAATGAAGGATCTAAGTTATGAGGAAAGATTACGATAATTAAATCTGTTTAGTCTTGAGAGGAGACGACTGAGAGGGGACATGATTAACTTGTATAAATATATAAATCGCCAATACAAAAAATATGGGGAAACACTATTTCATGTAAAATCCTCTCTAAAAACAAGGAGGCACGCTCCCTACGACTGGAAAATAAGACATTCTGTCTCTGGAGGAGACAATAGTTGTTTACCATAAGAACTATAAATCTGTGGAATAACCTCCCACAGAAGCTTGTTACAGTAGCAACCGCTGACAGCTAATATTAGTTGAAATCAGTAAAAAAATAAATAATATAAAAAAATAACTTCCCCCTACCCCAACACCCTTGATTGAACCTGATGGACATATAACTTTTTTCAATCATCTTACCTATGGGGGTTATTTAAGAAGGGCTAGCGCTAGGTAGTGCTACGTAGCATCTGGTGAACGCTGCCCACTGTATGTGAAAACCACATTTAAGAAAGCGAATCTGGTGAGTGCCTCTAATAGTGTCATGTAGCGTCACATGTATTACTAGAGGTGGCTCAGCGTATGTGTTTTCGCTTTGTTACAGGTGGATATGTGTTCAGAAACAGACTGTAATCACACAGCGTCAGGCGCTCTATGGTACAGCGCCCAGCTTTAGAGCGCCAACGCTGTGTGTGTCTATTTTTTCTTAAATATGGTGTGGAGCGCCGGGAGCCGGATTCATTGAGCTGGAGCTGGCGCTACCTTTCACTACTTAGCATTGTCCTGTTGTTAGATGTGGTGTAGTCTCGGGCACTTTGTCCTTAGGACACCACCTAGCATTATCCATTGGCTCTGCAGTGAATTAGGGAGAGGCTTCTACAGCTCCCACCACACATCACATTTATCAATGCTGGACAGGATAGTACAGCGTCACTTGTCTGGCTGCTAAGCTACTAGCGATCGCTTTAAAGTGGACCAACACCCAGGGGTGATCGGCCTGGGAATCTATAAGATTCCCAGCCCGATCATCTCCCTCACCGCGGGACATCCTGATCTCGGTGAAACGCCCCCAAAACACCTTACCTGGCGGCGCCTCCCGCGCGCTCCTCTAGACGTGCGTGCGCCCACGCCGGCCGTTTGTGAATGGCCGGCGCGGGCGCGCGCCCTGTAAGAGTGACGTGCGGGAGGCGGCGTCGGACGCGCTGTCTTGTCCGTCGCGGTCACCCGCTTGTCCGTCGGCGGGGATTGGACGGCGCGGTCACGTGGGAGCGTGGTGAGGTGAGTTTTTGGGGCTTTCTGGGGGGTTTCACACAGTGGGGCACCCCAATCGGGGTGCCCCCCCCCCCGAAGTGGACCAAAACCCAGGATAGTCAAAATCCTGGGTGTTGATCCACTTTAAACACAGCTACGCAGACACTCACATGGCAATACCTGGCGCTAGTAATAAATCAGCCTCCACATTCAGACACCTCTTCAGAAAGAAAGCTCTCAGCTTGCTCAGCAGGCCTCTCTTTTTTACATTTCCCCAGTCTCTATATTCTCTGCACATTCCCCTCATTATTCGTTTATTTATCCCTCTCTTTTTTTGCCCAAACTATTTCTCTCTATCCATCTTTTCAGAGTTTCCTCCATCTCTCTCTGTTCTTATAAATTCCTCCATCTTTTGCCCTTTTAGAGGGTATGTGGGGAGTTCTATCCTGAATTCTCTTACAAGGTGACATTTACCCTAAAGCAGACCCTGGATCTCCTCAGAAGTCTATGAGCCATGGCAGCGCTACAATAATAAATGAGCTATGAAAGGCTAAATAGGAAACCGGCTACTTCCCTGCCCCGATGCTGCAAGCGGTGAATGAGTATTACAAGTAATGATGGGCATTGGACAGGGGCTGATTTAATCCGGCAAGATCCAGGTTAAATTATTAGCCTGCAACCCATCGATACTGGCAGGTGGCATGTCGGCCATCACTATCCTGGGAACTGGTAAAGGAGTCCCTTAAAGTGGACCAACACCCAGGATTTTGACTATCCTGGGTTTTGGTCCACTTCGGTGGGGCACCCCGATCGGGGGTGGCCGCTGTGTGAAACTCCCCAAAAAACCCCGAAAACTCACCTCACCACGCTCCCACGTGACCATTGCAGCCAATCCCTGCCACCGGACAAGCAGAGTGCATCCGCCGCCGCCGCCTCCCGTGCGTCCCTCTTATAGGGAGCGCACCCGCGCCGGCCATTCACAAAGGGCCGGCGCGGGAGCGCGCCCTGCTAGAGGGACGCGCGGGAGGCGGACGCGCATGCGCCGCTGGAACGTAGAAAAGGTAGGATTGTGGGCTTCCTGGGGGGTTACATCCCGATTTCGGATGCCCCGTGGGGAGGGATCTGATCGGCCCGGGAATCTATAAGATCCCCCTGGGTGTTGGTCCACTTTAAAATACAGTTTTAAAGTTAAAGCGGACCAAAATCCATTGAACTTGTAAAATACATTTAGGGCTTTATTCATCAAGGGATAGCGACAGGTAGTGCCTTGTATGCGGCAGGTAGCGGCAGGTGAACGCCGGGCACGACACGCAATACCACATTTAAGAAGCGGATTCTGGTGAGCGACTGGAACAACGCCATGTAGCATCCGATACATCATTACCCAAGGCTCAGTGTAGAGGGACGGCACTCAAGCTTCCAGGTATTACCTGACGCTACTAGTTGCTCTCCCATACATTTCAATGGCCATTCCTTTTCTTCTGTTTAGGGTTTCTTTTATTTATTTTTTAACAATAATTGTGTCACCTCTCCTGGGCTAGAAAAAGTCATTTTTGAAAAATGTATTAATTTTTATGCAGAGTTACAGGTCTGGCATTAAATTATTAACGTCACAATGTTACAACAATGTCATTCCATGTGTTTTTGCTTTGTTACTGGTGGATATGTGTTCAAAAACAGACTTTAATCACACAGTGTCTGGCGCTCCGGGCTACAGCGACACAATTTTAAGCGCCGGCGCTGTGTGAAGCTGTTCGCTCCCATATAGCTCTGTACTGGTGTTATAGTGACTCACGCATCAAATTCATCAATGTCGGCCATGTTACTACAGCGACTGAGGCGCTCTGTAATAGCGACTCCCGGTCGATCAGAGCGACCACTAGCGGTCGCTCTTAGCGGCGCTATTCAGACGCTCATCTGCCGTTACCTGGCGCTAGTAATGAATCAGCCTGTTAGCCAAAGCCCCTGCCGATACTCCCTTCTTCGGAATTAGAAATGGATATTTTTGCTTTACGAGTTGTCCTGCAACACTGATTTTTTTGCTGTCCCTCGAGGTGAGATGGCAGGTGATCAGTCAATACTTCGGTGTGGCAATGACATCACTGCCACACACAACAATGGGAGTGAATGGAGGAGGCGGAGCTTTACAGCTACGCGTGGCAGCTCGTCCAATCAGTGCGCTTGGAGTCGATGGCATCACGCCATCTAAGACGGTGTCTAAGGCCAGCAGCTCCCTTTAACAGGGAATGTGCCATTCACAAATGGCTGGAGGGATAGCGGGGATGCGGCCGCAGCCCGCGCAAGCGCTGTTGGATCGGCAAGTAAGGTAAGTAAACGGGACGACCTCGGGGGTTTCACACAGCATGCAATCCTGATGGATCCTTTTGGATGCCCTGTTGGGAGGGAATCGATCAGCCCGGGAATCTTATAGATTCCTGGGCCAGTCTAGCTAGGTTTTGGTCCAATTTAAAAAAAAGAACTTAGCATCTTCCTTCATCTATCCCCCACCTTGCTGGTCAGCCGCTTGCTGGTTTGTGCTGCTGGCGTGAAGTCCCTATTGCAGCCGTCCTTCCGGCATCTGTAGTGAGGGGGGACACAGGTCCTCCCTCCGCCTTCTTTGGCTAATCTAATCCCTAATCCTAATCTAATCCCAGCCTGCCGGGGCAGGGGCTAATCTAGTGCCTAATCTAATCCCGGCCCACCGGGGCAGGGGCTAATTTAATCCCTAATCCTAATCTAATCCCGGCTCGCCAGGGCAGGGGCTAATCTAATCCCTAATCCTAATCTAATCCCGGCTCGCCAGGGCAGGGGCTAATCTAATCCCTAATCCTAATCTAATCCCAGATCACCAGGGCAGGGGCTAATCTAATCCCCAATCCTAATCTAATCCAGACCCACAGAGGAGGAGCCTCTGCCGAATTCCCCATGTGACTTATGACATTACTGGATGGGAGGGACATGGAGGGGGATTCCCTGGGAGTCCTCCCCTCTGTTGACGTCATTAGCCACATGGGGGGGGGGGGATTCCACAGAGGTGGGGTGGCTGCAGTAGCATCTCCCTACCAGCAGCAGACCGGCGCCCGCTGGACCAGGAGGGGGAGCATCCGGCCCTGCAGACCTGCAGAGACACAGATTAAGGAAGATGAGGCACGGCGTATTCTTTTTTATTGTTGTTTTTTAAAATTTCAATTTTTCTCCTTTTTTAAAGCAGACCAAATCCACATGAACTTGTGAAATGCATTTGGCCAAAGCTCCTGCCGATCCTCCATTTTTAGGGTGTAGAACTAGAAATGGTTATTTTTGCTTTTTAACCCCCCTTGAACACTTTTTTTTTTGCTGTCCCTCTTTGTAAGATGGCCGCGATCAGTCATCGCATAGATGTGGCAGTGACATCATTGCCACACACAACAGTAACAATGAATAGAGGAGGCAAAGCTTTACAGCTAAAACAGGCGCAATTATCTGGGATTACAGTGAAGCAGGAGCAGTGAAAATTGGCAAAAGGTACTTTTCATCGGGGAGCAATTCAAGGGATGCTAGTTAAAAATGTGAGTTTTGGTCCGCTTTAACAGTTTATGAGCTAAGGGGTTCAAGGCATCACAAGTTTTGGCTGCTGGAGCTATTGTATCCGCATTCAGGATTATGCTGGACACTGGGGACTATCTGGCTGTAGGGCTTCAGAACAGTATTGTCCTCGCTCCGGCTCATCGCTAATTACAAGCGTCTTGGCATCAAAGTGTTGTTAAATCTTTTAAAATGCAAATTTTCTTTCAGTGTTATGAAAAATTTAAAGGGGCTGACCTCGGGGTTAGACGTTCCTGTGATCTCCTCCTCCTGGGACATGACAAGATAATAGTGAGTCCTCCTGAGCCGCTTTCAATTCCTTTCGCTTGGTAATTGCATCCTGAATCCATTCATGTGTTATACTTCTATGTAGGGCCGCCATCTGCAATTGTCAGGGCCCCGTATAAGCGATGTGTGATGGCTTGGCCCCTAGTTTAAACTGAGGGGGTTATTTAAGAAGGGATAGCGCCAGGCAGCGCCTCGTAGCGGCAGGCAGCGTCTGGTGAACGCCGGGCGCTGTACACAAAACCACATTTATGAAAGCGAATCTGGTGAGCGGCTCTAACAGCGTCATGTAACGTCACATGTATTATTACAGGGGGTCAGTGTATAGCGCCTCTAACAGCGTCATGTAGCGTCACATGTATTATTACAGGCAGGTCAGTGTATAGCGAATCTATAAGATTTCCGTGCTGATCAATTCCCTCCCCGCGGGGCATCTAAAATCGGTGTCGCTGTGTCAAACCCCCCAGGTCGGTCTCTACACTTACCTTAATCTCGGTCCAATGGTGCATGCGCAGGCTGTGGCCGCATCCCCGCTATCCCTTTAGCAGGACGTGTGTCCACGCCGGCCATTTGTGAATGCCCGGCGCGGGCGCGCTCCCTGTTAGAGGGCCGCACATGCGCATTAGGACCGCGGTGAGGTGAGTTGAAGTTGGCGATCTGGGGGGTTTCACATAGTGGCCCATCCCCAATCAGGGTGCCCCGGAGGAGTGGACCAAAACCCAGGATAGTCAATATCCTGGGTTTTGGTCCGCTTTAATTCCCCTACGCGTGACCAGTAATACAGGTCCTCTTCAGAGCCATACAGAGTAGAGGATGATTTGCCTTATTGGAGTATGGGGCAGATGTGATGTGTGTGCTCTCTGTCGGGGTCCCCTGTGAGACACACTAATTGGGGACACGAAATCCCAGTTCCCTAGGACATGGCGCCAATTACGTGGCACTAACATTCTTTAACCCTTTCAGCCTCAGCACCAGGAGCATGGAGCCGAACTTTTGGCTACACTACAAAAGCAGGAGCGTGGGAGCGTGTGGCCCAGTGCAATAAGGGGCTGGTGTGCTCGTGGCTCAGAGGCTGCGTGGCCAGTTGGTAGGACAACCATAGAATGGTTGGGAAGGATGGGGTACCCCCTCTTAATTAGACTATATATACCGTATATTAGCTAATATAAGAGAGATATTTAAAGTGGGACTAAAAGAAAGACTTTAAAGTGGACCAAAACCCAGGATTTGGACTATCCTGGGTTTTGGGCCTTTCCCCCGGGCCACCCCGATTGGGGATGCCCCGTTGTGTGAAACCCCCAGATCACCGATGCCAGCTCACCTCTTCTATGTCCTAGGGTGCATGCACAGCCGCTTGTGCAATCAGCGAGCTCGGAGCCGCTGACGTCACACCGCCTAAGGCTTCGTCTAAGGCGCTGGCGGCCGCATCCCCATCTTCCCTCTAACAGAGAGCATGCCCGTGCCGGCCATTCAATAATTCCTGGCGCAGGTCACGTGCCCTGCTAAAGGAATAGCCGGGATACGAGGCAACCTGGGGGGTTTCACACAGCGGGGCATCGCGATTTTGGATGCCCCAGGGGGGTGGAAATAGATCAATCTTATAGATTCCCAGGCCAATTGTGCTCGGTTTTGGTCCACTTTAAAGTGGGACTAAAAAGATTTTAAAGTAGACCAAAACCAGTGATTTTTATTATCCTTGGTTTTGGTCCTTGCCCTGATTTAGGGTTGCCCTGTTGTGTGAACCCCCCCCCCAGTCCCACATAGCACGTGAGGGTTTTCGTCCGATCTACATGCACAAAAGAGGTGGTGAAAAGGTTACTTTACTTTACTTACCACCTACCCCCAAATAAGGAGCACCACATATTTAAATATGAAAATAAAAATAAATTAAATATGTGGCGCTCCTTCTTTGGGGGTAGGTGAAGAGTAACCTTTTCACCACCTCTTTTGTGCATGTAGATTATTTGTGAGTGAGCACACAGTAGGATTCATCATAGGTGGTGCATCTCTTTCTTTGATTGTTTTTTTGTCCAATCAGCGCCATATGCCATGCATATTAATCATCGACATACGGCCCTATTTATACAGGGGGACCTATGTGCACCTATTTATACAGGGGCCTGAGATAGAGAAGCAGGAGCAGCCGCATCACCCTCATCCCTGTAACTGAGATATGCTCCCATGCCGAGCCTTTCTGAATGGCTTGATGCGAGGAATGCGGGTTCAGCTGGTGAATATGGCGCGGGATCCCCAGAAAAGGTGAGCGAATGTGGGCCATTGGGGGATCAGTCACACAAGTGGGGCATTCCAGATTGGCTGAAACGGCCGGCACTGGCACTTTAGACTCTAGGGCCAGCCGTGCATTGTGGTTGGTCCACTTTGAAGAGACTCTCCAGCCATGTGTGGAGGGGGACAATGTAGTCAGACAGTGGGGTAAGCAAGCAGGATGCTCGGCTGCATAGCTTGAGGCATTAACAGTAGGAAGAGGGAGGTTGTGATGCCACTGTATAGAGGTGAGGCCACAGCTAGAATACTGTGTGCAGTTTTGGAGACCTTACCTGCAAAAAGACATTATTCAAATAGGACGAGTCCAAAGGCCGGCAACAAAAATGGTGGAAGGACTTATCAGATGGGAAAATTCTGGGTTTTGTTCTGCTTTAATTATAGAAAATTATTTTTATTATTAATAGTAGATGCTTGATACAAAAGAGGTGGTGGGAAAACGAACGGTAAATGAATGTAAACAGGCCTGAGATTCACATCCATCCAGGGGCGTAATTTTAGAGGCTGCATGGTGTGCGACCACACCGGAGCCCTTGATATCAGGGGGGTCCTATCATTGTTGCTCCTCCACCTTATTTATCATATTTGTGCTAACTTGGCATCATTTTGAGAAAGGAAGCAGCATATATCTCTGATGTTCAAGTCTTCAGTTGTCTAACTGCATCCAATTAAGTTAAAAGACAGAAAAATGTACTGTATGAGCAGTGAAAGGGCCCCATCTAATGTTTGCATCAGGGCCTCGTCACATTTAGTTACACCACTGCATCCATCTATCTTATTATAAAAAGAACATACACATGAGGGCAGACTAGATGAACCTTCTGGCCTCCCTCTGCCGTTACACTTCTCTGTTTCTATTTGTGAACACAGTGTTGACAGCAGATTGTACACAACAATCGTCCAGTGTGCAGGAACAATGGCTGTTTATTCAGCAACAATCGGGAACATAGACTAGAACAGGATACATCAGCAACACATCTCAATACTGAGCAGAGGCAACAGCTTCGTTCTGTTAGCAGGTTAAACACACTATGCATACAGTCACATAGTCTGCCTAAGACTTCCTGTTTTTTCTTTTTAAATTAACTTTATCAACAGCATAACAGGCAGCCACATACAGGATATTGTTGTTGTATTAAATCTATTCCAACACCCAGACTAACCGCTTTCCAGTTACCTAAATAAAGGCATTGTTCCAACATCCAGCCAGAGAACTATCAGGACCACAGCAGTGAGCAAAACTGATAAACTTGGACGTTGGAACCAGAACAGTGCAGTGCAGTACACTGTGCCTCTGTTAGAGAAGCGCCGTGATGGTGGTCCCTTTGGCTGGGGAAATGGGGTAATCTCTGCAATGGCCCCCCAGATAAGGCGCCATCCCGGTGAGGGAGGTGGAGGACCAGTGGAGGTAGTGGCAGATCAGCTAAGGGGGCGGCAGCCAAAAGAGGGGATTTTGTTGCAGTGAAGTATTTTTATCCCATTGTGAAGCAACTGGGAAGGTTGGAAATGGGCCTTAAAGCAGAACTGTTCTGCTGAAATATATAGCAGAGGTGGAAGCTCGACCTGGGCTGCCCCACTGTGCATAGTTCCCATTAAAACAAGAAACAGGGAGCCCCAATACTCACCGCTTCTGTGCCTCTTTTGCACACCCTATCAGTCTCCAGGGCCAACGATGACCAGCGCTGATAAGCTCGGTAGCTGGCCGCGGTGGTAGGCTGCTCGCTGCTCGCGGTCAAGTGGGAGCGTTCTGGAGGCTGATAAGCTGCGGTGAGTATTCGAATGCCCGGTTTCTTGATTTAACAACAGAATTACGCAGCGGGGCAGCCTGGGTCGCTCTGCCCAGCTGCTATATTGTACAGCAGAACTAAGGTCATTTTTTACTTTAGTTCCACCTTAAAGTGGACCAACACCCAGGATTTTGACTATCCTGGGTTTTGGTCCACTTCGGGGGGGGGGGGGCACCCCGATTGGGGGTGCCCCGCTGTGTGAAACCCCCCAGAAAGCCCCAAAAACTCACCTCACCACGCTCCCATGTGACCGCGCCGTCCAATCCCCGCCGACGTCCAAGCGGGTGACAGCGACGTCCAAGACAGCGCGTCTGCCTCCGCCTCCCGCACGTCACTCTTACACGTCTAGAGGGCCGCCGCCGATAAGGTACGTTTTTGGGGGGTTTTGGGGGGGTTTCATCCCGATCTCGGATGTCCCGCGGTGAGGGAGGTGATCACCCCTGGGTGTTGGTCCACTTTAAAGGACAAGTATCGTTTGCCAACTGCTCTGGTGACCATCTGTGTGTTTATTTTCACGAATTACACTTCTCTTCCTCTGAGCTGATACAGTTGTTACGTCTCTAGTGCAGGGAGAAACTTGTTACATTTAGATACATATGGAAGAAACTAACAGTCAACTGTATCTAAATGTAACAAACTTCCCCTGCTCTAGAAGTAACATATTCATCAGCTGAGAGGCAGAGAAGTGTCAGCCCATCGCCAGAGCAGTTGGCAAAGGATACTTGTCCTTTGAGGTTTTTAAAATGTACTGTTGTCAGTATATAAATTTAATAGGATGATCCTCTGGCTAGGAGTCCATCTATTAGGAGAGTCCTTCGAGTTGAGGGGGATCCCTGGGATGCTCTAGGAGAGACGGTATTGGGGGGAGTAATTGTTGTGGATGTAGTTACCAGTGAAGGTCACTAGATGCCCCCACAATATAAGATATAGAAGAGGTGGTGTAAACCTGGGAATTTGACTTTCCTGTGTTTTTTTTACGTTCCCCATGAGGCATCCCAAATTAGGATGTGTGAAATCCCCCAGTTGGCCCATAAAAACGCACCATTCCACACTCCAACGGCACACGCGCAGGCTCTCGTCCAATGAGAGCCGCCTGCTGTGACCACATCATTTGGCAGACGGCTCTCATGGACTTTAATGGGGAGGTTTGCCTTTGCCGCATCCCTGGCTGGGCGCATGCTTCCATCGCAGCCTATCCCCATTCAAAACAAAACCGAATGATGTAGTATCAGCAGGTGGCTCTCATTGGAATAGAGTTTGCGCATGCGCTGTTGCAGTGCGGAAAGGTACATATTTATGGGCGAGAGGATGCCCTGGAAAAAAGCCAGCGGAATCTTTTAGATTCCAGGCTGCTGGTGGGTTTTGTTCCACTTTAATCAGAGATTAAGCACTCTAGTTAATTGGTTCTTAGGGAGGAGTATAGGAGGGAAGGGAGTGGAGGTCCATTGCAGACAAGTCCATGGTGGAGAGAGGACCTGATGTTCAGGCATGGGAAGTGGGCCCTGGAGTGCTGGCCACCTGTAGAGAAGCAGCCAACAGGCCGGTGCAGGGGCTATGCCCACCACTTACCCATCTGGAGCCTAAGATGAGTCCGAAGGACTTGGATAAAGACTGGCAGCCTGATTCATTAATAACGCCAGGTATCGGCGGATGAGCGCCTGTACAGCGGCGCTTAGAGCGACCGCTAGTAACTCACACCATATTCATCAAAAAAACACACACACAGCGTCCGCGCTCAAAATTGGTTCGCTATAGCATAGAGCGCCAGGCGCTGTGTGATTAAAGTCTGTTTTTGAACACATATCCACCAGTAACAAAGCGAAAACACATGGAATGACATTGTTGTAACATTTGTAACATTAATACTTTAATGCCAAACCTGTAATGACAATTCTGCATATAAATATAAAAAATCAAAAATGTTTTAAAAAATGACTCTTTCTAGACCAGGAGAGGTCACACAATTATTTTAGTGAAAAAAATAAATTAAAAACAAAAAAACCTGTTTAAACAGAAGAAAAGGAACGTCCATTGAAATGTATGGGAGAGCAACACTGAACGAAAGGTAATACCTGGCGCTCTGGAAGCTAGAGCGCCGGCACTATACACTGAACTGTCTGTAATGATTAATCGGACGCTCACTGGGATCGGCTTCATAAATGTGGTATTGCGTACAGCGCCCAGCGTTTACCGGACGCTGCCTGCCGCTAGGAGGCGCTACCTGGCGATATCCCTTCATGAATAAACCCCTAAGGAGACTGTAGGCAGAGATGAAGGACTGATCCTGTATATGCATTTGTCTAATAAAGAAAGGGGAAACTTCTGTCTCGGCCTGCATCTCTCTGCTAGCCCAGCCGGACTTACCTCACCGCCTGGGTGCCTGGAGGTAACACCTGCATCAAGACAACTTTCTCCCTAGCAAACCAATTGATCCCAGTTTAGAAAGTCCCGGCCCAGATTGATGCGGCATCCTCAAGCACATGCACCCATGTGTTGCATAACATGTGAGGCCTCTTTAAACACACTGCAGCGATTCCGTTTTTTTACCGCCGAGGAGAAACTTTGCTTCTCCGGGGTATATAAATAAAAGAAAGAAGTTCAGACCCGTCAGAACAAATCGTGTTCTCACATCAGCGCGGCCGTAATTCTCCCAGACTCGGGCCTGGAAGTCAAGGGAATGCGCCGCACAGACCTTGGCTGGGGATCTGGCGGCCTGAAATATTATAAATACAGAGGGGTAAATATTACTGTAACCATGCCTTCCAACTCTTCAGGGTGGAAAAGAGGGACAATTTTTAAAATGAAGCCACGCCCCCTCCTTGAGGGGTGGAAAGGAGAGGTTGCAACAGTTACAGCAATATAAACACTTTGAATAGGCGAATGAATCATTTATTGCTGCAGATCTGCATGTTACACCTCAAAGAGGGACAAATGAGAACAAAGAGGGACAGGGGGACATGGACTCAAAAGATGGGCAGTCCCTCCAAATGAGGGACATTTTGGGAGGTATGTGTAACTGAAGAGCACTGTTCCTGCCCGAAACACATCAGCCATGACACAACGCACTTGGATTTGTGTTTCTAGCAGTCCTTTTTTTTTTAAAGAGGAACAAAACCCGGGAATTTAAATTTCCTGGGTTTTGTTCCATGCAGTGTTCCCCGCTCCAACGGCAAATGGATGGGCTCTGTCCAATCAGAGACCTTTGCTGTGTTTCCATCCTTCGGCAAAGAGCTCTTATTAAATGCAATTGGGATCCTCCTTATCCCTGGTGACGTGCACTGATCTGAATGGCTGGGACACTATGCCAGGGATGCAGCTATTAAGTGGACCAAAACCCACGGCAAATCTATAAGAGGCCGATCAATTCCCTTCCTTCGGGGCATTCAAAATCAGGATGCCCCACTGTGTGAACCCCCCCCCCCCCTCCAGGTCGTCCCATACACTCACCTTCTTTCCCGGTCCAATGGTGCATGCGCGAGCCTCGGCCACATCCCCGCTATCCCTCTAGCATTTGTGAATGGCCGACGCAGGCACGCTCCCTGTTAGAGGGCAGTGGGGGATGCAGCTGTCAGCGTGCTTGGAGCCGCTCACTTCAGGCAAGAGGTGAAGTCTCCGAGCGTGCTGATTGGATGAGCTGCCGTGCATGCGTCGTAGGACCGGGAAGAGGTCAGTTGGTTGCAGCAACCTGGGGGGTTTCACACAGCGGGGCACCCCCGATCGGGATGCCCCGGGGGCAAGGACCAAAACCCAGGATAGTCAAAATCCTGGGTTTTGTTCCACTTTAAAAACAATCAGAGCTCTTTGCCAAATGAAGTAGTCAAGACAAAGGGCTCTGATTGGACCAGAGCACATGTATGCGCCGATGGAGCGTGGAAAGGTGGGATTTTACAGGCGCCACACAGGGGGAAGGGGGTTTCACACAGTGGCATCCTGAATTGGGGAAAAGTCAGCAGCAGGTCCTGAAGTGTTTCCAGGCTGGCCACCGGATGGGCTTTGTTAATCTTTAAAGTGGACAAATCACTAGAAAAACTGGCTCCTGAAGTCTAAAAGACATTTTCAGTCCCCCATTGCATCCTGATTTGGGATGTCATGCTATGTGAAACCCCTGATAAACTTTCCGGGGCTTCCATGCTGTGCTCACCAGCCACATCCCTGGATGTATCTTCTCCAGGACCCTATGCTGGAGCTCTGCTCTGAACGGCACTTTGGGTCATTGTGTGGGTGATCTGCATCCTCTGTCCTGCTGAATACACTGCGGCCAGGCTGAGGATGAGGACACCACCTGCATTGGACTATGGACGAAGGTAAGCTTATTTTTTTTTAAGTGATTCGTTAAAGTGGACCAAAACCCAGGATATGGGTTCGGTGCCCCGCTGAGTGAAACCCCCCAGAGCGCAACTCACCTCTTTCCGTTCCTAGAGCACGTATGCGGCCACTAATCCAATCAGCAAGCTTGGACATCACGTTGTCTAAGCCTTCGTCTAAGGGCAGCGGCTTCGAGCGCGCTGGCTGCCGCATCCCTTGCTTCCCTCTAACAGGGAGCGTGCCCGTGCTGGCCATTCACAAATGGGCACGCGCCCTGCTAAAGGAATAGCGGGGATGCAGCCGCGGCTCACAAATGCGCCGTTGGACCGGGAAGCAAGAGTTTCACACAGCTTGGCATCCCGATTTTGGATGCCCTGGGGGGGCGTAATCGATCGGCCTGGGAATCTTACAGATTCACTGGCCGACCGTGCTGGGTTTTGGTCCACTGTAAGTGATTCATTAAAGTTCAATTTGGATGAACCTAAATTTTTGGGGAAATTGGGTAAATTTATATATATACAGAACCTTTAAAAGGTTTGCTCACCGATAGCACTGAGCCTTTAGTATTGTAGGGGCAGATACTGTGCCGTTGGCGACTATGACCCCCAAAGCCATGATGCTGGGGCTATAGGCATTGCAGGGTGCAAAATGTGGGCTCCTGCGTTTTGGCTGGAGAAGTACAGGAGGGGCAGTCGTGACCTAGTGGTTGAGGAGCCAGTCTTGTGACCAGAGTATTGCAGGTCCGATTCCCAGCTGGGACATGAGTTGTTCTTGAGGAGTAAGGCACATAACACCCTAAACTGCTCCCTGCGGGCGGCCCACTGTTCCGGGAGCCCACTAACTGCTTGTGATTGTCTTGTTGCATGTATAGGTTAAAGGTGGAGAAAAAATTCTTATATGTGCGCAAGCATACAATGGCCATATATGCATAAAATACCTAACAAAATCAGGTCAGGTGAGGGGAGGGGGCATGGTCACAGAGTCAGGTAGTTCTCCCTGTGCTCCCTATGGTCCCTGTCTGCCTAATAAGTTTTGGGTTCAAAGCAGTGTGGACCCACCACGATTTCTCCCTGTGCGTCCTATGCTCAGTCCGCCCTGTCTGATTGTTCAGTTGTGCGATCCAGCAAGATCCATCCATGTCCAGCAAGATCCATCCCTGTAATTTGCATAGCTCCGCCCTCATATGAATACTAGGAAGAAAAAAAGTGATGCCAATGATTTCTGTGACTCTTTCCAGATCTGCTTATAAAGAGGTTCTACAGCAGCTGTGTTCTTTCACCAGTTGTGGGGTATATATATAGAGCGGAGGAGGAGCGACCTGAATTCTGGCCCCCAGTCAGTGACCCGACATTCTGACCCGCTTCTCCTCTGCAAATCCCTCCTCGCCCTAATAATACCATTTATAGACACAGCGCAGCAGTGGAATGAGCGCAAGCAGCCCGACGCACTCATTACGTTGTAAATGTGTGTTTTGTTAAAAAGTATTCACCCCATTTTATTAGAAAGCTAAATCAGGCTCAGGCTGGCCCCCAGGGTTACCAGGAAATCTCTGCTTCCAAGGGCCCCTTTGAGGGACTTCATATTCAGAACTCAATCTATGTAGAGCTTATTTGTGGCATCCTAGGTGCTCACACATAGGGCTTTATTCATCAAGGGTTAGCGCCAGGTAGTGCCTTGTAAGCGGCAGGCAGCGGCAGGTGAACTCCAGCCGCAGCACGCAATATCACATTTATGAAGGCGATTCTGGTGAGCGCCTCTTACAGCGACACGTAGCGACCGATTCATCATCACAGAAGGCTCAGCGGATCCCGGCAGCGCTCTGGCTTCCAGACGCCTGGTATTCCCTGTCTCTACCTGTCGCTCTCCCATACATTTTAATGGACCTTTCTTTTCTTATGTTTAAACAGGGTTTTCTTTTAATATTTTTTTTTGTTTTGTATCAAATAATTGTGTGACCTCTCCTGGCCTATTTAAATACGTTTTTGAAAACTTTTTAGATTTTTTATTTTTTTATGCAGAATTGTCATTACAGGTCTGGTATTAAAGTGTTAATGTCACAATGTAATAACAATGTAATTCCATATGTTTTCGCTTTGTTACTGGTGGATATGTGTTCAAAAACAGACATTAATCACACAGCTTCTGGCGCTCTGGGCTACAGCGACACAATTTTGAGCGCCGGCGCTGTGTGAGGCTGTTTTTTTGATTAATATGGTTTGAGTCGCTCACACTGACCAGTCGCTACCGTTCGCTCCCATATAGCTCTGTACTGGTGTTATAGCGACTCACACATCAAATTCATTCAATGCCAGCAATGTTACTACAGCGGCTGAGGCACTCTGTAATAGTGACTCACGGCCAATCAGAGTGACCACTAGCGGCCGCTCTTATCGCCACAGTACAGACACTCATCTGCTATTACCTGCCGCTAGTAATGAATCAGCCTGATAGACAATACAGCCTGGCATAATGTTTCTGTGCATGGAATATAAGCCAGCAATCTCAGGCTACCACCATTGTATATGTGTCGGGGGATCCCCATTTGGGATGCCCCCCAAGAAAAACTAGCTAGATGGTATTTAATGAGGTCTGATGAGGCTGTCTCAGGCCATCTTCCTCATTACGACTTGTCCAGAATGTGCCACACTGGGTGGTCCCCTCTACAGAGAAACTAGTCACCCATAACCAGATCTACTGCTTGCTACAATTGCTGCTTGCTGCAATAAATGTTCAAAATTGGTGACTTGTTTCTATAACCCTTTAAAGTGGACCTGTTTAGACACTAGGTCTGGTTAGATACCCAACTCTGTAGCATTCCAATGTGGCAGCGAGGTGGGCAGTGCACGCACACTGGTGATGGAGGTGTTGGCACGTGCAAGGCATGAGAGGCATGCTGCACACGCATGGAGGAGAAACAAGGCGCCATGGGTGTCTAGATAAGTATGTATGTTGGCGCCTGCTGTACATTCTGCAGGGGTGGTGTAGGTAGATTCCGCTGGGCCCGGGGGCACGTCCCTGCATTGCCTCTGTGGTATGTACATCCCTGCTGCCATGGACAGAGGAAGATGGACCCCTGTCCCCTCTTACTAAAGATGTCTGTGAAGCTGCTGCTGCAATAGTGGCTCCCCGACATGAAGAAGATGATAGCCACTAGACCAAGAGGGAGCCCCCGACCCAGCGAACCTCCAGAGAGCACACTACCTGGAGGCGGACAGATGAAGAAAGACGCGGCGAAGGGGAGTTCTTATTTTCTTTACTGTAAAACCCTTTTTTTAAAGTGGACCAACACCTTGCAGGATCCAATCCCTCCCCGCGGGGCATCCAACATCGGGATGCCCCGCTGTGTGAAACCCTCCAGGACACCCCATTCACCTTACCTGCATCCCGATCCAACGACGCATGCGCGGGCCACAGCCGCGTGCCGCGCTTCTCTCTAGCAGGGCGCGTGCCAGCGCCGGCCATTCACAACAGGTGTGCCCTCTAACAGGCGTGCTCCCTGTTAGAGGGAAGCGCAAGATGCGGCCACCATCCTGCTCAGAGCCGCTGAGCTATGACGGCGCTTAGACGTGCATAGCTCAGCGGCTCCGAGTGCGCTGATTGGAGCGGTGTGAGGTGAGTTTTATTCGGAGATCTGGGGGGGTTCACATAGTGGGGCATTCCCTATCTTGATCTGATGTGCTTACACATTGAAAGATCCCTGGCGAGTGCGCTCAGCAGCTTGTGTGCTGGCTGGAGCCAGTGATCTCCAAGGCTGATTTTTGGCTGCCCTCCCATGTAAGCCACATGTTATTCTTTTGAATAAACCACCCACACACAGACTCCAGGCCAACTTTTATTTCCTCATAGAGTCTTACCATGTTGCAGGAGGGATGTGTCTGGTATCAAGGTAAAACTTTCAACCCTCACTAGGACTATGTACTGTCCGTATCATAGCCTAATACCAATTAAAAATACCTCCTAACTATTGTGGTAGGTACACTTGGGGAACAACAGGGAGCTGCTGTGATTAGTTGGAAGTGTTTTGCAGGGAAAACTGTAGGCAACATTGTATAGCGTAGAGGTTTTATAAGGAGAAGCTAGAGGGATATCCAGAGAGATCGCCCATAACCATAATAAGGGAAAGAATGGTGTAGTCTCCTGCATAAGATGTCTGGTGGGGCTACTACAGAGACGGGGCCCGGGTGCAGTTGGAAGCGGGTGAGACGACCTTGCTTTGGTGCAGCAGAGTCGAGCTGAAGTGCGGGATGTCCATGCTGAAAGGAAAGGACCCTGTTGGGAAGAAGCCCAGTGGGGTTCTGGCGTGGATGCGGAGTAGAGAGAATCCAATGGGACCAACAGGCTGCGATGGAAAATCCAGTAAGGTGTGGTTGCCCCTGTCTGTGTAAGGGAGAAGCCCTTGTGTTGGTGGATGGTACAGGCTGATGAATAAAGGTTCCCCATGTTTTACTCCCTGGCAACCCGACAGACCCTCTGCTGATGCTGAGAATTCTGCATCCCAGTTTGGGATACCCCATAGACCATGGGTGCACAACCTTCTATAGTCTAAAAATCCAAAACAGGGGAACTAAATAGGATACATCCCTTTAAAGTGAACTTTCACGTTCGATCCTTGTCCTTGGGGCATCCTGATTTGTGATCGGGGTCGAGGGAGATGGTTTTGTGCCACTTTAATGCATGGTATTCAGCTCTGTTTGGAACACACATACTTGATCGGTGGTTGTTCCTCTTTATATAACAGCGCTATGAAATGTCTTGTGCTCCTTTATGCCAGACTTAAAGCAGAACAAAATTCTTGAATCCAAATTTGTGTGAACCCCCCCAGATTGCCGGTATTAACTCACCTTTTTCTGTCCCAATGATGCATGTGCGGGCTCTCGTCCAAACGGACAGTTTGCCATGCATATGTAATTTGGCAAACTAACTGTTTACAATGGGGAGCGAGAGAGTCGAAAATCCCCTGCATCCTCGGGCTGTGCCGAGCTTCCTCCCCAGCCACTCAAATAGGTTGGTGCGGGAACGCGAGCGCTGCTGGGGTTGCACCAGCCCAAGATCATCAGAGCCGTTTGCCAAATTACATAGTCACTGTAAACAGCTCTGATTGACTGAGAGCCCACACATGCGCTGCTGAACCAGAAAGAGGTGAGTTTTACAGGGCATTCTGGGGGGTTTCACACACTGGGACATCCCAATTCAGGATGCCCTGGGGCACGATACAATTTTGTTTTTTTTCCACATTAAGATTGTTTTATTATTATTATTATTATTATTAATAATAATTTTAATAATATAATTATAGCAACACTAACAACTCCCTAGTTGCAAACCTGTTCCAGGTGAGTGACTTATTATCCACATTACAGGTGGAAGATTAAAAGGTCAACAACAGCCTTCCCCATATTCTTTCTATTTTTACACCAGGCAGTATTAAACAAAAGCCACAAATAGACGATCGGTTGAATCCAAAGTCACAACTCCTTATTTACTCACTTGTTCCAGGCCAGTAGCTTATGAAGTGTAGGTGGAAGAGCCGCATAACAACCAATTAAGCCATCAGTTCTCAGATGGAGGCCAGCGACAGCGCATTCCCTGCTCCATACATCCCATTCTGCTATCGGAAAGAGGGACAGACGCGTTCCTTCTACGCTAAGACATCTTGAAACTAGAGTTAATGTGCCAAAAGCATATCTCCTAATATAATGAATACTGTACAATAGATTAGCACTTGGATGTACGAAGTTGTAAAGGGGGAGCTTTGCTATTTCTTTTTGTCAGGTACTGTAGAAGAAAATTGTTAATAAAACTATTATTAATAATAATATTGTTATTACCAGTTTCAGGTGAGTGACTCATTATCTGCTGCAGGTGGAGGAGCAGCATGACAGCCAGTTAGACTGAGCAATGGCAGGTCCTGTCTTCTATACTACTCATAGGAAAGATGGAAAATCAGCAGACGCCACACTTTCAAGTCTTGCAAGTAAAGAGTCAATGTGCAAAAAGCATTTGACAGCTGCTAACGTCTTCAAAAAGCATTTAAATAGGAGAAATGCAACAGATTACCAGCAATCTCGAATGAGGGGGAGTTGCCTTATTTAATGTGGACCAAAACCCAGGATTTTGAATATCCTGGGTTTTGGTCCTTGCCCCCGATCAGGGATGCCTCGCTGTGTGAAATCCACCAGGTCACCCAAAAAAAATTAACCCGGTCCCACGCCACAACCATTTGTTCAATCAGCGCACTTGGATCCACCTCAGCCCCTTTGTCTAAGCCTTCTTAGGGAAATTCGGCAAATCGCCTAAATCGAACTTAGATTCCCGGGCCGATCAGGGGTGGGTGTTGGTCCACTTTAAGACTGAAACAGCCGAGACACATGGTGCGTCCTTTATCTAAATGATGCAAATTGACCACAAGTATGATAAATAAGGTAGAGGAGCGCCCCCCTGACCACCTCAGCCCCAGTGCAGTCACACCCCCTCAAGTTATGCTCAAAAGTAACATGGGAAGATCCTGTGGCAGCCTGGAGATAAAGTCAGGCTTGAATAAGGACAATTTTGACTATCCTGGGTTTTGGTCCTTGCCCCCGGGGCCCCCTGTTCATGGATGCCCCGCTGTGTGAAACCCTCAGGTCACCCGATCTGATTTACCTTTCCCCGGTCCTAAGGTACATGCATGGCCTCTCGTCCAATCAGCGCCCTCCCGTCCCTTTCTGATGGCCGCATCCCCCGCTACCCTCCAACGGGGAGCATGCTCACGCCGCCCATTCACAAATGCCTGCAGCAGGCATGCTGGAAAGATAGTGGGGATGCGGCTGCTGCTTGCGCATGTGCAGTTGGACCGGGAAAGAAGGTGAGTTTCTGGGCAACCTGGGGCGTTTCACACAGCAGTGCATCCCAATTCTGGATGCCCTGGGGGGGGATCTAGACATCCTGGAATCTTATAGATGGGTTTTGGTCATTTTGGTCCACTTTAAAAAGGACCAGAACACACCCTGGAGACAATGAGACCAGGGCAGGCATACTTGCTCCCCCTGTGTGAAATCCCCCAGGTTGCCCGAAAACTCACCTTCTTTCAGCACATTCGCGAGCAACATCCGCATCCCCACTATCCCTTTAGACAGGCATTTGTGAATGGCCAGCGCGGGCACGCTACTTGCGGCAGGCTGTGCGCTTGGATCCGCTCGCATTAGACGAAGGGGCTCAAGCGGATTTGAGCGCGCTGATTAGACGAGTGGCCATGCATGCGTTGTTGGACTGAGAAGAGGTGAGTTTTTTCGGGCGAACTGGGGGGTTTCACAAAGCAGGGCATTCCCAATCAGGTTACCCCGGGGGCAAGGACCAAAACCCAGGATAGTCCGGCAGCGGAAAATGCAGCGACTTAGGCCCTTATTTATCAAGCGATAGCGCCAGGTAATGTCTGACGAGCGCCAGGTCCCGCCAGCTAACGGCGGCTACCGACTCAAGTACGCCCGGCGGTGGTCACAATGACGCATTTATCACGCTAAATGAGGCTAGCGCCGGCGAGAGCGTCAGCTAGCGCGGGATTCATCATGTAGCCGACTGCAACGAACAGCGCCGCTGATAATTCCATCACAGCGACAGGTATGACCTGGCGCTCCCTGGTGTTGTCCAATGCATTTCAATGGAGCAATCTTTAAATAATCATAATTAATTGCTTTTTTTATTTTTTTATTTTTTTTTAATGTCAAAAATTCTGTGACCACTTCTGCAATGTTAGGATTTTTTTTTAAGTTAAAAAAAAAAAAAAAAAAAAAATTGTGCAGAATTGATATTACAGGTCTGATATTAATGTATTCATATTACAAAATGTTTAGAAAAACTTGTATAATTTTTACATTAAAAAAAAAAGGTTGTTTGGGGGTTAAAAACTACTTTACACACATCGCCGCCAGCGCTCTGGGGTTTAAACAAGGAATTCACAGCGCGAGAAATTTTTGAGCGTGATTTGTTAATGAATCTGCAGCAAGCCGTTCGCTCTGGCCATTCGCTGTTAGGCGCACCCATACAACGCAGAACCTGTGAAACATCGACCCCCTAACCCCGTATTCAACATTACCGCACACCGACTGAGTCGCTGTCAACAAGCAAACCCCGGCCGAGCACAGCGAATACTAGCTGGCGCTGTGAAAATCACGCTACTGGCGCTCATCTGTCGCTACCTGGCGCTATTAATGAATCGGCCTCCCCGGGGGGGGTCGGCAATGTGAATCCCACTTTTTTCATACAAAGATTTATTTTAAGTCGTAGTGCTTTACAAACAGGGACAAGAAGAATCTCTAATAATAACGTTCGACACAACCCCCTAATAGGCACACCTGTTCCAGGTAATTCCTTATCTTTTGCAGGTGGAGGAGCAGCATGACTGTCCTATGACATTCCTCCTATTCCTTTACTGTGTGTAACGTAGTGAGAAGATAAGGTAATACCATTATTATTTTATTAGCTATAAGCTCCCAATTGGCAAATCTGTTCCAGGTATGGAAACCCGATAGAGAAGCAGCATGACAGCCAGCGATTCTTAGAAAGTAGTCAGCAATGTCAGTCCCTCTTTTTTCGTACATGGATTTATTACATTGTCACTTTAAAAAAAAGCGACAAGAAGAATCTAATAGTAGCAATTTATTTACATTGTCACTTTAAAAACAAGAACACTGTCTAATAGTAGCAAAAGTTACACCTCCCCTAACAGGCACACCCGCTCCAGGTAAATAGCTCCCTATCTGTTACAGGTGGAGGAGCAGCATGACAGCCAGTAAAGGCAGCGAATCTTACAAAGAAGTCAGCAATATCAGTCCCTCTTTTTTGCACAAGGATTTCTTAACGTTGTGGCACTTTAAAGACAGGGAC